>CAUYRH010099392.1:0-27756 GCA_963574655.1 Perodicticus potto
GGAGGAGACAGGGAAAGACCGGGAGAGGAACGGAGAGAGCTTCTCTCTCCCCACTTGAAACCTCTCCCTCTACCAGGAGCTTTGGTGTTTTCTATATTCTTTTCTGTAAATCAATTCTGTCTTACCACGGAGGGGTGGGGGCGGGGGAAATAATGTAATGAAGAATAATAAAATACATGTATTTTAAAAAAAAAGAAATAAAAGACAAAGATCAGAAAAAATAAAAATAAATAAATAAATAAAATTTAGGCAGCAAAATAAACAAACAAGAATCACTTGGAAAATACTGAAAAGTAAGTCTGAAAGGGAACTAGTCACAGCAGGTATTAAAAAGCAAAAGAAACAGGAAGGAGGTGGCACACAGACAGTCACATCAATGGGAGCAGATGGGAGGCTCAGGAACAGACAGGACCACGTATAGGTCATGTAGTATTTGGTTATCACAGTTTGTCAAATGATAGCAGCAAAATACAATCTCTTTAATAAATGGTTTCAGTATAAATGATAGCAATTCAGCAAAAGTTATATTTAGATCCCTACCTTACATCACACACAAGATAAAATTTCCAAATGAATCAGACCTATATATATATATATATATATGTTTAAAATGGTGGATTTCATATAATCTGAGGGTCTAAGAAAATCTTCCCA
The DNA here is from genome assembly GCA_963574655.1 of Perodicticus potto. Taxonomy (NCBI): domain Eukaryota; kingdom Metazoa; phylum Chordata; class Mammalia; order Primates; family Lorisidae; genus Perodicticus; species Perodicticus potto. Next base: position 655 of record CAUYRH010099392.1, read on the forward strand.
ACTATGACCAAAATCCACGTGTGACTGAAACACAGATAAAAATCAAAAGCTTGATTACATAAAAAAATATATTTTTTAAAATTCATGCCCAAACCCGCACTACAAAGAACACAAACAAATAATATAATGGAGCAAAAGCAATAACATACATTCCAAATTTCAAAATTATAAAGACATTTTTAATATCGGGGATAGAATTTAAAAATCATACAGAAATTTTTGCAAAAATGATAGACAACTCAAAAAAGAGGTACAAAAGTGTTTCTTACATGAATATAACATATTCAACTTCGCTCACAGTAGGAAACATTAAAATAAAAACTACCCTGAGATAACATATGCTACCCATCAGATAGGCAAAAATCGAAACGCTTGACAATAGGCGCTCTTGTCAAAGCTGTGGGGAAGGAGGCACTTTCGAACACTGCCAGAAAGAACATAAGATTATATAATACCTGGAGGAAAGGAACTAGCAATTTCTTACAAAACTATACATGCTTTATGTTTTGGCCCAGAAATGCAACTTCTAGGAATTTATCCTGAAGACACACATCTAATAACACAAAAAATACACACAAACATGCTTACATTACAGCGCTACTTGTAATTGCAAATCAATAGAAACTACCTAAATATCTCAGTATGGGAGAGGAATTGAATATACTGGCATATCTGTGTATACCACAAATGAGTATTACGCAGCTGTTAAAAAATAAAAAAAGCAGACTTTTTTTTTTTTTTTTGTTGAACTAGTATAAAATCCTCTCCTGAATATAGCATCAAGGAGAAAAAACAATGCAAATTACAAAAGAGGATAAAAGTCATTCGGCTTTAAGAGAAACTAATATTATGATAAATGCTACAATATGGATGTTGTGTCAGGATCTCATGCTAATTGAGATAAGCCAGACACCAAGAGACATACATGAGGTACCTAAAACAGGAAAATTCTTAGAGCCAGAAATTGATGAAAAAGTTCTGGGGACGGATGGTGGTGATGGGTGCACAACAATGTTAATGTCACTGAACTTCATGTTTAACAATGACTACAATGGTACTTGTTATATTGTATACGTTTACACAATTAAAAATAAATAACATGGACCATGTTATCAGTTGCATAAGAAAAAAATAGGAGAATATGCATATATCTGCATATATTTACAAAAATAGTTGAATGAATGTATTCAAGTTCTCCAGAGACAGAGCACCAATAGGATATGTATGGATATTTAAAAGGAGATTTATTAGGGGAATTGGCTCATGCAGTTTTGGAAGTTAAGAAGTCCTATAACAGGACTCTGCAAGCTGGAGATCCTGGAAAGCCAGAGGCATAATTGAGTCTGAGGCTGAAGGGCTGACAGCCAGAGGAGCAGAGTGTGTACCCCCCAGTCTGAGGCCAGGAGGCCAACGAGCACCAGGGAGTTGCGGTGGGGCAGGGGAGGCATTGTTCCCCTGTACACATTTGCTGGTGTTGGCTCCTGTCTAAGTCCGAAGAGCCAAAAATAGAAGCTCCAATGTCCAAGGCTAGAAAATGGATTTCCAACTGAGAAAGAGAGAAAGAATGCACCATTTCTTTGCATTTTTGTTCTATTTAGATGCTCAATGGATTGAATGCTCTTGCACACAGAGGTGAGGGCAGATTTTTTATTTTTTTACTCAGTCTGTGGATTCAAATGCAAATACATCTATTCTGGAAATACCTTCATAAACAAGCCCAGAATAATGTTTCACTAGCTATCTGACCATCCCTTAGGCTAGTCAAGCTGACATATAAGATTAAGTATCACAAAGGAAAATAAGCCAGAAAATAAGTTGATTACCAACAAAAAGTGGGGAGAAAATAGTAGAAGGAATATTGTATGTATTCAAAAATTGAAGTTACATATATACAGCCAGGAAGTGAAATTAAAAATCAAAAGGAAAGTGATGAAGGGAAAACAAAATTTCAAGCAGATGGAAACAAATGAATCTAATTATACTTCAAATGAGTGCTATCATCACAGGGAAGGCTGAAGAAAAGAGGGAAAGAGAAGGAAGAGGAGAAGGAAAGAAAGATATGAATCAAAGTGGGTAAACTAGTAACAGGAGGTTAAGTAAGGCAAATATGTACACTTGAGTGTTTATACTACATTTATTTTGGGATATTTTATTCATCCAAAATAGTTTCCAACTTGAACGTAAAAAATAAGAAACATAAATACAATAAGAAGACCAACAACCAACACCATAAAAAGTGGTAAGGGCCTGACTTCTACCCTCATTCTGGGCCTGGAGATTTGCCTAGTAGCAGGGCTGTGTTTGAAATTGCAGCAAGGAATTTCTGGGGACACTCTTTCAAATTGCCGCTGCAGGACACCTCCACTTTCAGCACTGGCAATTATTACAGAACCGTGCTAAGAAGCTTCACTGTGAGACTTCTGTCTCCACCATGATCACAACCAAACCCGAATTCTCCTGGTGTCTCATTTGTCCTCTGTGTCTTGAGAACATCTTGTACAAAGCTGTTTTCCTGTAATTTAAGAAAATCCCAATGTACTTACATTACAGCTGGGTAATTTATAGGTAGATCGTGTAACTGTTAAAACTTCAGACTGACTTGAATCTGAAAAAAAGAAGGTGAAAGAAGCTTCACTGTCTTTCTCTTGACAACTCAGCCCTCACTCTTAGAGTAGATGAGATAAAGATTAGGAAAAAAGAAAATAAAAAGGAACCAAAAAAAAAAAAAAAAGAAAAGAAAAGCAACAACAACAACAACAATTAACTTGTTAACAGTTGGTTAAATATTAATTAAATATTAATTAATTATATATTCAGAATTAAATGATTGTCACTCGGATATCCCGGGTTCATGCTTTCTTACACCATCAATGGGTTTCATCTCCTCTCTTATTACAGCTTTCCTCCGTGTGGGCGCCATTCTCAGGCAGACCCTCCACAGGTGACCTTCAGAAGCTGCATACTGACCTACCCAACAGAGAGGGGCCATGTTCTTCCCAAGACAAGGCTCCTGCTAGGGCCCATGCCCATGTGCCCACCTCCCATAATCAGTCTCATCAGCAGGATGGAATAGGACAGGAGGTACAAGCACACCTGATTCCCCAGGCAGAGGAGAGATGGAGGAATGCTCTTAGAGCCTATCACGGTGCTGTCATCAGGAGACTGAAGAAGGGAAGCCAGAATCAGAAGATATTTAATGGACAACGGAGGAAGAAAGAGAACCAGGCAAACATCCCTGGGGTTCTTTGCTCAGCACTGTATTGGAATGCTCTTCCACCTGTCTGTGCCTGACTGAGGAGGAGGGGTTTCCAGCCCATCAGGTGGTCATGGACTGCACTCCACTGTCCTGTCACTACCGAGAACGTGCATCCTCCTCTTTGTTACTCCATTTAATTATAATACTTCTGCTCACATGCTTTCCGTGGGAGTTTAAAAGAAATTTACAACTGAGCACTTTTATTCCATCCAAGCCGCAAACCTTGCTGACAACTCTTTAAGTGAGAAAGTGTTTTCGATTTTCAAACAGACCCAGGGTTATATTAAATAATGACGCCACTTCAGTTGTGTTCTTCTGTCATTTCCGTTATGGGACATCAGCAGACAGGTCCATAAACATTGATTTTGAGGCTGAAAAAGTTTGATCATGTTGGCCAGGAGTTATATTAGTCATACATAAGCAAATGCATACTTGCATCAATAATGCAAATATACCCATATAGTTCTTCTGAATTATATTTAGTGAGTGAGTTTCAGGTCCATAAAACATATATGGTAATAAAAAAATGATAACGGTGCTACTAAGACTGTGTGGGGAAAATGATTAGGTCAACTGTGATGTGTCCATTAAATGAGAGATTATTTGCCCCCAGCCTAGACTTGGTCTTAGCCTCCTTTGGCCTGCAGTTAGGCAGCAATCACTGGTGGACTGAGCAGAGTTGGTACTGAAGACGAAGCTGATTTCCCATCCTGGAGCTGGATGGGCCCTTGGGTCTCTTCTAGTTTTATAATTTCTCCATGTCAGAATCAACAAAAGCTTCTCCTCCATTATGATGCCCACTAGATTGTGGAGAGCCCTCTCAGAACTCCACTGGAGCATCCTCCTTGAGGATGTGTTGTTATCAAGGGTTACCACATAGAGGATCGTGCCAACAGGGGCATCCTTGGTCTTCATTGAGAAAGTGGCATTGGCTGGTGCCTGCAGCATCCCAGGAGATTTGTGGAGATGAATGAAGGAGAGTTGAGAAGAAGGAATCTGAAAAACCATGTGCTGCATCAAGTTCCAGACAGGAGGAGGGAGGTCCTGTGCACCTGCCAGGGAAGACCCCGACGAGGCAGAAGCACGTGATCTCCGAGCACAGCAGATTGAGGAGTGTGGTGGCGCGGTGGAGATCCACACCCAGATGGTGCAGGTGTCGGAGGGGATGGGACCACCACCAAGGACACCGGAGATCCAGCCGCCGCCACTGTCCTGAGTCAGGGAGAGAAAAACTATTTTCAACTGCCCATGTTGTGTGCTTTCTAACGTTTGTCGCATGCGTGCGTAACAGATTCTTAATGGGAAATAAATTTTTAAAGGATTGGATACTCATGAAAGCTTTTCCACTTATTTAGGGCAGGGTTTCTTTCTCCGCCCCCTTGATTCTGACTGTCTTTGGGATGTTCTGTGACCAAGAATGTGGCAGAGGGATGCGGCACCAATTCCAAGCCAACCTTTCAGAGGCTGGCGGTTTCCATTTTCTCTGGAGAAGCCAGTCACTAGGGGAAAGGTCGACTGAACACGGAGGCTGCGGTGCCGTTAGGAAGCCTAAGCTAGCTGTGCAAGGAGGCCACGCAGAGGACAAGCACGGAGCCCAGTGGACGGGGAGAACTGAGACCCCGACAGACACTACCAGTTGACTCTCATGGTCCTTCCAACTATCACAGCCAAGACCCTGCTACTATGGCTGAGGACCCCCTCTCCTGTGTGAATTCCTTGTCCTAAGAATTGTGAGAAATGAAATGATTGCTTTTATGCTGCTGAGTTTGGGAGGTGATTGGTTGGACAGGAGTAGCCACCTGAAATCAGCATGAAGCAAGTACATCCCTTTCCAGAAACTGACAAGGGCAGCGGAGCATCCGTGTGGACGAGGAACAGCAGAAACAAGTATTTACGTCACCTTCGTGCAATACAGGAAGTCACTGACGAAGGATCAGCTCGTGGAGGCCCAAGGCCAGGTGTTTATTTGTTTGTCTCTTTATTTATTTATAACTCTGTCTCACTCTGTCACCAAGGCTAGAGTGCCATGGCTGCAGCCTAGCTCACAGCAACATAAAATTCCTGGGCTCAAGCGATCCTTCTGCCTCAGCCACCCGAGTAGCGGGGACTACAGGTGCCCAGCATAATGCCGGTTCTCTTTTTCTTCTATTTTTAGTAGAGATGGGATCTCAGTGTTGCTCAGGCTGGTCTTGAACTCTTGGCCTCAAGCAATCCTCCCGGCTTGGCCTCCCAGAGTGACTATAGGCATGAGTCACCGCACCTGGCCAAGGCCAAGTTTTGACTATACTGTGGCACCCATGATGAAATCTCTGGCCTCAAAGCTAAGAAGGCAGATTTGTTGATTACTATGTATGCAACTGGGTAACACAAAATGTTTTAGCAAGAGTGTCTCCTCTACCTCATTGTAAACTCAGGAAGGACAATATATAGATCTCTGAACTTGAGCTTCCTGAAATATAGGGAAATTCTTATGCTGGTATAACCTCCCTGTCTTATTGAAATCATCAAATAAGATGACTGCGAAGAAAAGATTTTGTAAAGTACTATACAGATCCAGTGAGCTTCTGGATTCTGCGTTAAAAGAAAAAAAAAATCAGACCTTAAATTCTAGCTGTTAAACAGCCTCACATTGTGCACGCCAGGAGGGAAGAACCAGACCAATACTATCCTTCCAATCTCCTAATGAGATCGGAAGGCATTCATTCCCGCAGGAAGAAAACGCAGTCAAAAGAGACATAAGACACAGATACTGCTGTGTGCGTCCCTAAGAAGGGCCTGCTGTCAGCCTCTTTCTTTCTCCCCAAATTCCCAGCCTTTACCTGGAATGCCTGAGGGCAGACCCAGAGCCCCGCTGTCTTTCTCAGAGAATGTCCAGGGAGGGCCGCCAAAGCTTCCGAAATTTGTTATTCCAAAAATAGCTCAGGAGCATGATATTGTAATGAATTTTTAGCTAGTTACCCCTGAGACAGACACAGAGTTTAATCGTATCAAGTGCAGGGAATGGAGCTGCCAAATGCTTTTTTACACCCCACCCAGGAGGGAAGTGGCTGAAAGAGAAGCCCAGGAGATGCCGACTCATCACGGCCCAGACTCAGCCCTTAGGACTTCGTGAGCTGTCCCATAGTACAGTTACAACTCCCAGGCCTCTGAGGGAGTGTGACGCGGAGATGACCGAGAAAAGCCCCAATTAAAAGAGAGAAAAAGGCCAGGTCCACACCTGGATATCAGCTTTGTGTGATTTGGGTGACTCTGAGCAGAAAACCCACTCGAGTCCGCCTGGACATCTGTCGGAACTGCAGAACTGTGAGCTCATAAACACCTGCGCTGTGAGCCTCTCCATCTGTGGTTTTTATTTCTTATTCGCTAAGGCAACACTAGTAAACTCAAATCGAAGAGCTATTCGATACTTGACAAACTGGGGAAGCACCGAACGTTGTCCGATCTGTCTCTGATACAGCCTCCGATGCAGAATAATCCACTCCGTCCTCAGTTTTTCCCCTTCCCTCTCTTCTCTACATGCAGTAAGATTTCTGGGGCACATGTATAAATCCATTATAAAAACACTCGACCTGAGTTTAGCGACAAGCACACCTGGAATCCAGATCTTGCTTTATATTACCAAGACCGCTCTCCATTAAAAGAATCCAGGGCTTCCTGGAGAAATGACTGATTTATAGTATGAGAAAGCAAGGAAGTGCTCAAAAGGGAAAAAAAAAAATTGTTAGGAGCTTGTCAAAGGAACAAGCTGAAAGAGTTCAATGCCAGACGAATAGTGTTAGAGCACAAAGTATAAATTCAATATTCAGGACTCCTATTGACATGAGGACTTCAATCAATCAATCCATCAATAGAAGAAACAGGTTTCCCATGCAGAAACATTCCAAATAATATATGTAGATACTCTGCTCTCAAGGAGGTGAGTCACAGCCTCTCACTCCTTCACCGTGGGCTGATCTACACAGTAGACATGGAGACAGCCCAGAATGATGAATTCTTGTTCAACCTCGTGTGGTAAGGGCCTTACGTGCTCTCATACGACTCCCGTTGCTTTGTGGTGTCAAAATCAAATTCTGGCCATAAGTTTCTCTGCGATTGTAACATCATCACTAGTCCACGTCGTAAATGCAATGCTTCATAGAGGAGAAAGGTTTTCCCTGGGAGCTTATGTGGTACAGAATCCCACTGCTGCTGTTTCACAATTCAGGAAAGCAAAGTTCATTCTGCTGAAGGGACTTGTCATAGGGAGCTCAGGTATGTGGTAGCTGTTCTGTGGTTTTCCTGTGGAGGAAAACATGCCTTCCCCCTTTTCTTTTTTTTTCCAATGAAATGTGTGCAGAGATGGAGAATATCACTTCTGGACCGAAGCTTAGAGAGACAGGGCAAATATTGCCAGTTCCTTGCCTTTACTCCAACATGGTCCCAGGGTAAGGACACGGCAGAATGAGGCACCCCAGTTGACATTCAAGGGCCAAGTTGATGAGTAAAACACAAACCTCACATCTGTATCCAAAGAGACACCCCCTCAACACTTTATCCTCTCACCTTGATTTACGTTTGGCTTTATAGCAAAAATTCACTATCTGCCTTCCTGCCACTCTGTCCTTTAGTAAGAGCTTTGCCTCTCTTCTTCAGGACCATAATCCCACTGCCTGGAATGATGCCTGAAGCATGGCAGGTTCTCCGACAAGTTCTTCTCCAAGACTGGATTAATCGTCCAGACTTTTTATAACTGGAAATCCTTTCTTTGTAAGTAAACTAAAACCAGATGAAAGTTTCTTTCTTCATACAATTTACCTTCAGTAAAAGCAGCTGGAACGTACTTGTTATTTTGGAATGCTGCCAGTTCACAGTTTTCCCTCCTTTGAACTCTCCACTAATCAGAAATGAAAAGACAATTTGTGGGAACCAACAGCTTTTATTTACCCATTGGGGTTTTGTTTTGTTTTGTTTTTAAGTGTGAGTTTGTGAGCAAATAGATTAAAACTAAACCCAGCCCTATGCAAGAATTACTTTGAAATAAAACAGCAGTGGAAGGGGTGAAAGGCTAGCTGTTTATCATTTCCCTCCCCCTGGCCTTTCCTGGGGAGTCAACTTTCAGCCCTGCTCCTGCGGTTTTTCTTCTAAGAAAATGGTGACAATTCACTTTGTAAAAGAATCGTGTCTGCAATGTGATGGACTAAAATTTCTTTTCATCTGTAAAACAACAACAAGAGGGCTTTCAAAGAAAGTTTGGAAATACTTAGATTGACCTAGTGCAACCCCTCTAGGACCGCACAGACACTGCCACGGTCAACAACCTGGCTTCTAGACAAGGTCATGCCGGCCACTGCGCCCAAGCCCCAGCACAGTCATCAGCGACTGCGCCCAGGCCTCACCACGCAGGGCGTTCCCCACCAAGGTCCGCCACGCCTCGGCTCTCCGCGCCTGCGCAAGGGAGCCACCTCCCCGCCATCCTTCAAGTCCTCTGCGTTAGACCCGCTCATCTGCAGCGTTGCCGTCTGCGCCTGCGCGCGGGCCTCTGAGGGCGAGTTGTGGGCAGAGCGCCATGCGAGGATGAGGAGGTGGCTGGGCGGCCCCCGGCACCCAGAAGCCCCTGGGATCCCACACCCCGCAGTCCCCGCCCGTCAGGAGGGGATGGGATGATGCCCGAGGGGTCGCGGAGGGCGACGAGGGAGCGCAGTGCAGAGTGGCGGGAAGGCGGGGCGGACCGCGCGGGGCCAAACTGGACGTCCCGGAGGAGGCCCGTCCCACCGCCCGCGGGCTGGGACGTTCCCCAGGCCTGGCCCCGGGGCCGAGGAGGACGCACCGCCCCTAGGGGGCGCGGGAAGGTGACAAGGACGGAAGGAAAGGCCACGTGCGCCGACACTTTGGACACCGCAGAGGCCACCCCTTCTCGGACTCCCCTGAAGAAGTGGGCGTCGGAGACTTTGGGCCACCTCCTGTCCTGCCCAGGAGCAAGGCCCTCGCCAGCGCCGGCGTCTGCCCTTCATAGCAGCGTAATTTCCATAGGAAGGATGCATGAATATCCTCTGCATTTTCTTTTCTCCACGGTAACATATTCCATGAGTGCAGTAACTGAAATGACTTCTTTCTTCTGAAGTCCATAATACGTTCCCTGCCACAGAGAGAACTTTATACTTAACTAAAAAAAATTAAAAACTAAAAATGGTTGAATGCAGAACATCCCTAGAAAATTCTCTTCCCGTCGTAACAAAAAAAGTCAACATCCTTCATTTGGCAGAGGAAAAAGAAAACAGTTCTTTAACCCTCTATCACATTGATTTTTAGTATTTCTGACAACCATCATGATCATAAACCTTTTGGGGTGAATTTCCAGCTAAAAATGAATGATGGTGTTATACTCCCAGAAGAAGACCAATCCAAAACGTGGAATATATTGCCTTCATGTCTGCTAGTATGACTTTGTCCCAAATATTAACTTTTTCTATACTTGGAGATAAGAAAAGATTATTTGGCATATCAAAATGCAGCAAGCACAGGGGTTGATTTAGAAACCTGCCTGCACTCACGTCAGACATAGATACACAGGGATGTTTTAGCAGTATTGTTTGAAAGTATTGAACTATTGGAAATTATTTAGACATCCAACAATACCTGTTGGTAATGTAAATTATATTAGTAATAACAAAATAACAGTTACAAAATAGTTGGTATGCCAAGAAGGATAATAAACACTCCTTTGTACACTTTGTGATCCTCAAAAGTTTCTAGGAAGTATTAACTTAATATGGCTCTTATTTTGTGATCATATGCAGCAATAAATGGTCTTGGATTGGTGGTATTTTTTTATTAGGCAGCTGTAGTTGTGTTAGTGCCACATAACACTACCAATTCTCTTCTCCATTGCTTATAATTCAAGGACTTCTTATTCTTGGCCATAGTCCTGTTGGAATCCTGTTGGAATCTGCTAGGATTTTGCTCCAAGCTGAGGGATGGGTTCAATTCTGTTTCATCTTTACAGGTGTCTTTCTTCAGGTTATTGGGGGAAGACATACTTTATAGATTGCTCTACTGAAAGGCTTTATCTCTGTTAAGTGAACCACAGAGGAGGAAGAAAGGACTTTTATTGCAGTTCTCTGGTGATGCATTGCTTTTGTGAAGAGAAGAAATCACAGGATAACCAACAGGACGGTTTGATAACTTCCAAAGGCTCTCCTGACACTGCAACCAAGTCTTTCCCTCGCAGCCAGTGCTTTGCACTAAAAACATATGGATGTCATTTTTGTGGATCTTGTAAATGTGGACTGGAATCTCCTTAAGATAAATTGTATTTATCAAGCCTAAAGAGATCGTACATTTTTTTGTATATGCATTTGATCCACATGAAAAAGAAAATAAAAAGATATGTGGAGAGCATTCACAGCAGGGATGTCTAGTCCCCAGGAAAGCTGTTATTTCTGTTCTTCTCCACCTACCTGCCAGCAATATGTCCTCGAAAGAGGCTCTTTCTGACTACTTACAGCTGTCGCATCCAGATTGGCAATTTTCAAACATTTCTCTCTGCTTTACTTTCCTTCATAGCAGCATAATCTTTACAGGAAGGATATATATAAACACAGATACATGGATATCATCTGTCTTCTCTTTTCTCCACATTAACATATTGCATGAGTGCAGGAACTGAAATGCTATCTTTATTTCAATATTCTCTAGTCCATAATACATTCTCGGCCACAGAGAGAACCCTTAAATACTTAACTAACAAAATTTAAAAAGTGAAAATTTTTGAATGCACTGCATCCTCATTAATGCAGATCTTTCATGCCCTCCTCCAGAAAAATCATCAGCCGCCTTTCCATTATCTTGCTCTCCCTTTCTTTTTTTTAATGTATTAAACGATAACTGTGTACATTAATGCATTTATGGGGTATAATGTGCTGGCTTTATATACAGTTTGAAATACTTTCATCAAACTGGGTAACATAGCCTTCACCACACTTTCTTAATTACTGTGTTAAGACATTTATATTCTACACTTTTTTCTCTTTCTTGCTTCTTCCATCTCCTCTGTTCATCTTCCGTTTGTTAGCTGCGGGTCCAAATCACAGTTACAGCTCTTGTAACAGAGGCTGGGGAATGTAGACTTCCTGCTGGACACAGAGCAAGAGGTCTGAATCTGAGCTGGCTCTCTCCTGCTAACTCTCCCCTTCCCCCCTGTTGCTCTGTGTCCAGTATTCAGGGTAGACTCACTGGAGGTCTCCTTTGCTCTCCAACTTCCAAATGATTTTCATAAGTGAAGTGCAAGGGCAAGAAGAGGAGAGAAAATTATTTTTCTGGCTCCCTTCCTTAGGATTGCTGAGGACTGGCTGTGTGGTTCAGCTGAATTCACTGCTTGTGCCTGGCAGCTTTCGCAGTCTCTGGGTCCTAGGAACCACTTGGTCCTGCTGATCCCTTAGGCCTGGGGGTGGTAATAATGGTCTTTATTGGTAGTAGCCCTTAGATACTACATTTGTGATTTCCCTTCACCTTGTGTATGCTCTGTAAGTGATTCCACAATTTTTCCTACTGTCCCCTGGAAACAAATGAAAACACAGACTGATGTGGCAACTGCCTGCCTTTCCTTCTGGGCTCATAATAAAGTAGGAAACACAATTGTTGTCTTCTAGAGAGGCCCCTCCGTGTCAATTCAGTGCAACTAAAGTATGCCCATGTGTTTTATGGAATGAACTGAAGGGATGTAGGGTCCTGCTTCCCTTCTGGGTCTGCATCTTCACTGGACAGACCATCCAGTGCACCTCCAGCATAAGGCCAGATCTCAAAGATGTCAGATTTTTCCTTAGAGTGAAAGCTCCTTGAATGAAGGAAGCACGAGTCTTTTACTCACTCCTCTAGCTTTGTAGCTCACAAGATGCTGTTTCGAGCCACAGATCTTCAGAAGGCTGCTTCAGACTTATTTAAAACAATACAGAAAATTAATATCTCACATTCCAATGCCCAAAGCAGGAAAGGCTACAACTTCATTTAATTCAGACACTCAACAATTGTCCTTAATACCTAAACCTCTTTTCCTCTCTCCATTCAGCTGTCCATTAGAAGTTTCACTGTGGGCACAACGTGACTGTGAATTGAAATATAATTTATGTATTGAGAGAGAGAGAGAGAAAGAGAGAGAGACAGAGAGAGAATGAGAATTTTCCTTATCAAAAACTGTATGACTTTTCTTTTGGGTTGATTGTGGCAAGTCATGTAGCAACTCTTGGACCAAACACTATCATTAACAGGATGCCAACCCCCATCTGGCTCATGAAGTCTCGGAGCCAGCAATGAGGTCATATTTTTGCAGTATAAGGAAAAAGATAAAGACTTGCATCAAATTCACATTTTCTTAGGAATGAGAAAGAAATGTATATCTTTGTTGTTCAAGAATCGTTCTATTAACCTTCTTCTCAGCACTTTGTTTCTCCTGCTTCATCTCCTCTACTCTGGCTTGCCCACTTAGTGGCCCATGTTTAGGACCCTGCATTTAACTAGTTACCAAGTCATCTTCACTTTGCAGTTGGCTGTGAAAAGGCAGCTGAGTCTTCCTATCAAGCAAGAAAAGTATACATCAGGGAAAGGCAATAAGAAACAACATAATTTCTAGCTTAACCCTTTAGACATATGTTGAATACAACCTCATTCTGTAAGTAGTCTTACCAAAGACTAGTAATCCTTGGTCCAATATTTAATGACTGCAACTCGTTGCTCAGATGTATAAAAGAGGCCCTGATGTCATGGGCTCTACCCTAATAATTTGTAAGCATGTGTCCCCTCTTCTATCTAAAATGAAGAAAAAAAATTGGTCTGAATTCAAGTACAGTTTTCACAACAAATTCTAATCTTGAATTTGCATCATGTGTTAGGACTAGCTTTTTTTATCGTCCTTGTGTTTATTTGGTTTGTTTGTTTGTTGTTTCACATAGTGTTCGCATTCACAGCTCAAATATTTCCATTTTTCATCCTTGGGGTGATTTATTTCTATTTACTTTTAATTTCCTCATGTAGTATTTCAAATTGTATCACAAGTTGTTATAAATGGTTGATACCAAATTATGTAGGGATATTACATTGCTACTTAATGCCTGCATCTGATGTGGTTATTAAAATGGTGACAACATAAATCACCATAGCAACACAGGAAAGAATTTATAGCTCATCTCAAACTCTGAAGGCTGAAAATATTTTACAGCTATTGAAACCTTGGGTATGAAGCAATTCAAACATTTAACTGCTGAGTAATTAGGGTCTAGAAAATACATCAACCTAGATATTGAATTTTTAGGAGTCAATATTGAATAATAGCACAGGTCATTTCCTTTTAATTGTCTAGCCATTGGAATGCTTGAGCACGTACACTGTGACTTCACCCATGTGGCTTTATTTATGTATCTTTCATAAACAGGCTACATTCTGAGAGTTAATTGTGTGGACAGGAAAAGTCAACACCTAATAAATGATGTTCTCCTTTACTGATAAATTTCCCTTAGCATTGCTCAGCGGAGTCTTCTTAGTTTCCATAGTAACTAATGCTATCAAAGAAGAAAAAAAAAGAGTCAAAATAGGGAATATTACCAATAGCACACACAATATATGCCCAGGATTATATGAAAAACCAGAAGATGCTTCTTTTTTCTTGCTTTTGTTGACAGGATGCATAAATCACTTGTAGCTTTACTCATTCATATACTAGAGCTAAAAACATAAGCTAGTACCTGTGTTCTCATGCGATGTTTATGAGATTGACTGATAACTTCATGATGCCAGAAGCTTCTTTGTACCATGTATCCCCCTTTCCGCAGCACATTAAGGAATATACCCTAACAGAAGAGGTAGGAAAAAAAAATAGTGGGACGGATTGGCTACATGCAAGGATTAAGGTTAGTTTCCTTTATACATGTGGAAACATTCATGGCAAAGACCTCAGGGAGTGATCTTGACCCTTCTACTCACCTTCCACAGCTATTCCAATTCTTTTATAATTCAGACTTCTTGAAAAATTATCTTCTGCGGCTCGGCGCCTGTGGCTCAGCGGGCTAAGGCGCCAGCCATGTACACCTGAGGTGGCGGGTTCGAATCCAGCCCGGGCCCGCCAAACAACAATGGTGGCTGCAACCAAAAAATGGCCGGGCGTTGTGGCAGGCACCTGTAGTCCCAGCTACTTGGGAGACGGAGGCAGGAGACTCGCTTGAGCGGAGGAATTGGAGGTTGCTGTGAGCTGTGATGCCATGGCACTCTATCCAGGGTGACAGCTTGAGGCTCTGTCTCAAAAAAAAAGAAAAGAAAAGAAAAGAAAAATTATCTTCTGCCTCATCCTATATGCTTCTGATTTTTCTTCGCTTCTTTCCTTTCAGTTCTCTACACCAAAAGCACAGAGAAGCCATTTGTTGAAACAGGAGCACTGGGAGATGGTAGAATGTTGGAAACTTGGCAAGACACACTGGAATGTTGTGTTGGTGATAGGGGAGAGATTGGAAACATTCTTATAGTGAAAAAAATATGTAGGATCCCATATGAATGGGTGGTCGATGGACGGATAAAGTTGGGCCATTTTAAGGAGATGATTAAGTGGTTTTATCTGTATGAGTAAGGAATTTCCAATTAGAACAGAGTGCCTCCTTACCTGTGTTCCAGTGCCTGAGAGGGAGGATGATAAGCATTTGGGGTGATGCAATTCCTCATTATCTGGAACTGTTCATTCACTTCAGGATTTTGAGACCCTTTGCCCCTATTCATTAGGTGTCCAAAGTGCTCTTTGATTCGTGTAAAAATCACAAGCTTCCCCCTGGGTTTCTGAATCTTTCTGGGAATTGATGTACTACCTCTGGGTTGAGAATCAATGGGACCAGGTTAATAATATACTTAAGAAATATCCTAAGAATTTGGGGACCATAGTTATGTTTATCTAAAGTTGATCTCTGGTAGCAGCACACTCATGGATATCGGGATAACTTATCTCCAAGAAGTTATAAAAAATATTTTAAATACTCTCTTGAGCATTTGAAAACAATCTTGCTGTAATTCATCTCCTCCTAATTCCTGTTCACCTAAACCTTGGGGTAGATGTGCTTAAGAGCTACATTTGTCAAACTCTTGGATGATCACGACTTGCTGAGATTAAGTTGCAATGCTGCTGGTCAGTCAAGGTCATGGTCACAGTGTGTGTCTCCTCCTCTTGGCCATGACTCACCTCAGCACGGCTAACTGGCTGGAAACTTGTTGGTCATATTTCTCACCTGTTCTCAGCTCCAGGTAAAAGAAGATGCATCACAAAACAGATTTTGTGGGAATAAAAATGTATTTTCATTTTTTAATGACCATAATCAAGGCAGAAATCTTTGACAATAGAAGACTTAAAAGAAAAACTAAAGTAAAACACTACCCAAGAGGACATTCGCAGAATTTACAGAGGCAGGCAGAATAACACAAAGCACTTCTTCTCTCCTTCCAGCTGCTTCCCTTCATTTAACCTGCTGTGGAGCCATGGGGTCAGCCTCTCTAAACATTATTTTTCTTGTCTTTGAGCTGGAAATTAAAAGTTCCTTTGCAATAGACTTAGTTCTAAGGAAAATATGACCAATTAATGCAAAATTCTTATCATAGCAGAGGTTTAGTGAATGCTAACTATTATTTATCATTAATATGGTTGTTACTTAGGGTAAACTCCAAAATAACTCAAGTATTTTCTTTCATTTGAAGAACCAATTATCTTACTACTGTAATTTTGTGCCTAAATTTTGATGATAGTTGGATTAACATTTGAGTAGTGCTATACACCTATGTATACACTTCCAGAATATTAAATTACTGAGAATCTAGAATATTAACAGCATGTCACAAGGTCCCCATGTGCCTCCTCAGTCAATACCAGATGCCTGCCACTCCCTTTAGAAAAGGGAGAAGAGAATTAACCTGTAATCATAGTTTTGTATATTTTTCGAATACATGCAATGGGAATTATTCAGTATAGATTATTTTGTATTTGGCTTCTCCTGTTGTTTGTTTTTTTTTAATTTTTTAGATTTGTGAGATTTCTTCATATTGCTCTGTATACAAATCAATTTTTTATTGCTACATACTCAGTTATTTGCTATATTGCAATATTCACTCGTAGGAACATAGAGCCCTGTATTTACCCATCCTCCTGTTTGTGGGCATGTCGGTTGTTTCCAGATGTGGTTCTCAGAAGAAATCAAATCTTTCAGAGAATGAATTTCTCTCAGAGTTTTATCTAGGGAACTTCTGGGTCACCAGATATAGATTTAGTAGACAATATTGCTGTAAATTTTTGGACATCCAAAGTAATTATACCTTAATCCCTCAACATTCACTGTCCCTCATCTAAGTGTGTCTCCACCAATTGTGTTTTCCTGACTGTGGATTGAATCAGCCATGATGCTTGGTGCAATTTTATGTTCTCAGCTATCCGAGAGGCCTGTGCCTTCTGGTTGTATATGATAGTCAAAGGAAATACACATAAGCTTTACTTCTTCTCATCCTTTACTTCTTCTCTTATTGAAAATCGTGATCATAAAGTCTGCACAACTGATTGCACCCCATTACTTTACTTTCAGCTCATACCTTGGCGCCCCCTAACATTCCTTTTACTTCAATTACTTTGCCACAGAAATGAAAACCTGTTGATAGAAAGAGAGATAATGAAAGGAAAAGACAGCCTAGAAACTCAAGGTGCTGTATTTCAGCCTCACCTTGTGAAATTGCAAACAAACAACGCCATGAAACTTTTTCATGTTCTGGTTTTTATTGCTTTGCCACCCCTGGCTGCGATTTCAGAAAGTGTAATCCTGGTAAGGCTGCCTCCACACCCACCTGCACATTTGCCCTTCTGCAGCAAAGCAAAGCAAGTTCTGCAAGCTTAGCTTTTGTTCCAGTGGCTTAAGCAGGACTCCCAGCTGGTTCTAAAACATTCAAATTAAGGACCTGCTGTGACTTTGCTCTTGGACATCAATTGAAGCACTTTCACAGCAGACAGTGAAAATGTACCTTAGAATGGATGAATTCTAAGAAGTCGCAGCCTTAGCCTCTAGCAGCTCAAATTGCCTTGTTTCTAAGCCTCCAGACAGGAAAAACAAAACAGAACAAAAACTACAGCAAGATAAAATTTTGGAGCTAGCTGTAGATTCACACATAGTCATTTGTGAGAACAGAGCAAGATCCCATTTCCCCCTTCACCCACCCTTCACCAGTGGTTATATCCTGCAAAACTGTGTAGCATAAGATCACAGCCGGAAGATGACATTGATAACTATCCATCTGCTTATTCAGATTTTGCCAGTTTTTCTTTGCATGCATGTAGTTCTATAAGATTTGGTCACATGTGTAGATGTTTGTACTTTCAAGATTGTAACTTCTTTTAAATGAGTAAAAAACTCCCCACCCCCCAAAAAAGAGAGAGACAGAAACCTATTCAAACACCAGTTTTGCTGCCCAGGCTCTCCTTTTCACAAGGAATCAGTGTAAAGAGGACCTGGTCTCATTACCCTCAGCCCCAGAGGCTGTTACTGTGTTATCTCTCAGGGCAGAGAGTAATTAGGATTCAGATGAGCTTAAGACTTCTCATCACCTGACTTTAAAACAGAGATTAGGCTGGGTGCCTGTGGCACAAGCAGCTAAGGCGCCAGCCTCATACACCTGAGCTGGCAGGTTCGAATCCAGCCCAGGCCTGCCAAACAATGACGACTGCAGCCAAAAAATAGCCAGGCGTTATGGCAGGCGCCTGTAGTCCCAGCTACTTGGGAGGTGGAGGCAGGAGAATTGCTTGAGCCCAGGATTTGGAGGTTGCTGTGAGCTGTGATGCTACAGCACTCTACCCAGGGCAACAGCTTGAGGGTCTGTCTCAACAAAACAAAACAAAAAAACAGAGATTATCTTGGGGTAGCCAGGTGGGCCCAAATTCATGACAAAGGTTGGAAGAAGACAGGTGTCAGCACGACTGGATATGAGAAAGACTGAGCCAACCCTTGCTATACAGGTGGCTCTAGAAGCTGAAAAAGCCAAAGGCCCTTGAACAATAGGGTTGAGAGTTGCCAAGACCTGGCACAGTAGAAAATTCTAGTACAAATTTTGATTTTCCCCAAAACTTTACTAGTGGTTTTGTGAGTAATGTAATAGTCGATTAGCACATATTTTTATGATGCAGGTACTCTCACAATACAGTAAGCCAGAGAGAAGAAAATGTTATTAGCAGAATCTTAAAGAGGAGATTTGCTGCTTACTATTTATTAAATGGAGTGGCTTATCATAAAGGTCTGCATCCTTAGTCTTCATGTTGAGGAGGCTGAGGAGGAGGAAGAGGAGAGACAGGTCTTGCCTACTCAGAGTTGGCAGAGGCAGAAGAAATTTCCCACACGCATGGGCTCATGCAATTTAAACCCATGTTGTTCAAGGGGCAGCTAAATGTGGGTTCTCCTAGAGAGCGTTTAGAGAGAAACACAACCCTCCAACCTCTGAGACTTTACATCTTTTGTATTAATCTGGATTGAGTTGGAACACATTCTTCTTAGTAAAGTATCAGAAGAATGGAGAACCAAGAATCCAACGTACTCAATTCTAATATGAAGCCAGTAGACGATCTAATACATACCCTCATAAGAGAAAAACTGAAATCAATTTGAGGTGGGGAGTGGGGAGAGGGGAGGAGGGAGGGACATGAGCCATTACAGTGTATGGCACACCTCTTGTGGGCGGGACACGATCATAAGAGGGACTTTACCTAACAAATGCATTCAGTGTAACCTAATTCTTTGTATCCTCAATGAAACCCAAACAATAAAAAAAAAAAAAAGACAAAAATAAAAGATGGCCTTCAAGTAAATCTGTTGAAAGATAAAGTTAAGGGAGATCCCTGCAGAATTACTTAGCTCCAGTGTTGGACAGGGTAGAAGAAGGAAGAGGAGAGGGCCAGCAAAGGGGTTTTGCCAGGGTCTCTCAGAGGCTTGGGAAGACTCAGCTGAGGTCCAGATGTTAAGCCTCTTTAGTTTAGGGAGAAAATGCACCAACAATCGTCGTATGTAAGGATGTTTTTGTTTAAAAGATCCTTATTTCTGATAGACACGTACAAGTTTAACATCTCAACAAACATGATTATCTGTGACCTTAGGTGAGTTAGAAATCTGTGTCTCATGTCCTTTCTGCCTCCCTGCCCCACTATATAACAGGCTGTGCATCTTAAATGTCATGATTAAGACTTAAACTGGGTGATTTTGATGAGATAGATGGCATTTTTTTTAAAAGAAATGAGCCCAGAATGTAAAAGGAGAAAGCTCTGCTTAAACCAACATGGTAGCATCGTCTACCCATAACTTCAGGCTGCCAGATACCTTGTTCCTCTGAACATCTGTCCATGATTGATTTGTAGATTAGAAAATAAAGCCTGTGTCTCCTCTTCACTCCTTATAGCCAATAAGGGTGGATGGGAATAAATAATCATACCATTATCTCTTTGCATTACACCATTATTCCATTCTCCAACTTGGCATGCCCCTGGAACCAATTAACAGTAAATTATTTATTTTAACAGCTGTTGTGAAGTATATTCCAGCTGTCGCTCCATGAAGCACATCTTGCAGTTTTTAAATTTTGCCCAAGGCCCATGTAAAAAAACCAAATTCATCATCACATGAAAGGGGTTTTTTTAAATCCCATTTTCAAATATAAAGAAATGTGCATGCACAGAGTCCGTCCCCATGGAGGGACAAAACTCCAATCCTTGCTGCCCGACTTGCCATAAGCTTTCAGGATGGGACTCTTGCTATGGTATTCTGTGTGAGATCTAAGGTGGAAGTGGGAGCAATGGGTTCTCACCACCCCAAACCCAGAGACTTTGAGGTGCGGTCATAACCCTGAGATTTGTCATGTAAAGTAGGAGAGACCAAAGGGTGATGCTCTGCAGATGCCACTCCAGCTTGCTGTGTAAAATGCTGCTTCCAACAAGACACTTTCATGTAAACCAAAGCAAAATTTACTAGGAAGTCAAAATAATGACAACTTCCAAGGGAAATAAATTGAGATGCTTTGGGTTTTTCTGTTATTTCTTTACCACATCAAAACACATCAATTCAGTGTCTCATGCCCTCAATTCGCTCTCTGCCATTCTAAAGAGGAAAGCTCGGTAGTCGAGACGCCGAGTTGGAACAATATGTTCAGGAACTGGTAGCAGATTGACAAAATTCAGATGAAAGTTTCCATTTTAGCTGGAGTCTTTTGGGAAGTAAGGGAGGCTCTGCAGAGAGAATTTTAGGAACGTTCACAAAAATGGTATTGAGAGACATGTCTGGATGGTGGTGTGTTTCCCAACAACTTCAGTAAAGTGGAGCTGTCTTAAGTTCTTTATTCAAATAGTTGTGCTCCATCTTTTCTTTGGTACCGTCTCAGGAAATATAAGCTCATGTGGCCCTCTAAGTGTCAAAATCTTTTTAACCCCAGCGAATGTTTTCTTTTCGAAAACATTCACGCTTTCTTTATCCTGTGTTCACTTGAAAAGTAGGGAAGCAAGGCAGGGTGCAATGGCTCACACCTGTAATCCTAGCCCTCTGGGAGGCCGGGGCAGGTGGACTGCTTAGGCTCAGCAGTTTGAGACCAGCCTGAGCAATAACAAGACCCTATCTCTATGAAAAATAGAAAAAAATAAAAATAAAACGCACATTGTGCTGGGAGCCTGCAGTCTCAGCTACTTGGGAGGCTGAGACAGGGGATTGCTTGAGCCCAGGAGTTTGAGGTTGCTGTGACCTCAACTGATGGCACCACACTCTAAACAAGGAGGCGGAGTAAGACACTGTCTCAAAAACAAATAAACACAAAAAAAGGTAGGGAAGCACATAGTGATAATACTTCTTCCATTTCTATGGATATTTCCAGCTCTGAGAGCAAATGCATATTTGCATAAGTCAGAATAATACTCCACCTCCACCCACACCCACACCCACACAAGGACCCGCACACTACTCCCCAGGGAGCCAAATGTGAGGCCACAGAGAACTTTATTATTATTATTTTTTATTTATAAAGTTTTTTTTTAAATTAAATCATAGCTGCGTACATTAGCGCAATCAAAGGGTACAATGTGCTGGTTTCGTATACAATCTGAAATGTTTTCATCAAACTGTGTTACATACCCTTCATGGCATTTTCTTAGTTATTGTATGAAGACATTTGTATTCTGCATTTAGTAAGATTCGCCTGCCACAGAGAACTTTAAAACAGCTGCAACTTCAGCATAAAATAGTGAAGCTCCTAAACGCTTTGTAGTTAACTCTGTGGGCGGGTGAGGATCTTGAGTTGCCTTCTACGTAGAACCGTGGCATTGTAGAGCTAGAGACACACAGACACAGAGAGAAATGTTTCCCAGGTGAATAATACATGCCCTTCGGCACCAGTGTAAATACCTGTGAATAGTAGTTACTGAAATTTCTGCTAGAAGGAGGAATAACATTTTTATATCAATGGTGGTGTCGAAACCATGGCTAACACACTGCTCGTTCCACAATGAGATTTGCTAACAAGAGTGGAGTTTCAAGAGAAAAATTGCACCCCAAACCACTGCAAAATATTGAGCCTGCTTTCTCCTGCCTTCCCAAAGTTAAATATTCACTTAGCAAATATTTATCCAGAATCTGCAATGCTCAGTACTAATCATGTATTTTAGGTGACGTAGATATATTTGCATCAAAACCATAAAGAGCTCAGTGAGGGATTCTGACTTCATGCCATCTTTGTTTTAATGTAGTGTTTCCCTTTTTGTTTTTAAACTTTTTATATCACAATATTAAAGGGGTGCAAATGTTTTGAGCTACATGGATAGCTTTCATAATGCTTCTGTCACAGCTGCAAGTGTGCCCCTCACCTTGTGCACGCTGGGTGGGTTTTTGCCATGCTGGCATTCTTAGAACCAAATATCTGCTTTGTTTTCTGCAGCTAAGCCCTGCCCTCTCAGCTTCGGTAGGATCATTGTCCTTCAAAGTCGCTTGTCTCTCTGTCTATATCTGACCCTCAGTCTGAACGTCAAGGCTCTGATCTCATGCAAGCACTTATCAGACAGGCAGGGGCTCGCCCATGCCGTTTGCCTCTTCTTCCTAGGACTTTCCTGGTCCCTAAACTCTGGTCCCTTCTTCCCCAATGCAGTTCCTTCCACCATCAGCCAAGACAAGCAAGAAAAAATAAAATGGTTAAACAACTCTATTTTGCTTTCTAATGTGTGGCAAGCAGTCACCTCTTACCATCCATTTCTTGGCGTAAGTCCTACTTGGAATTCTCACCAAAGCAGAACCTGACACAAGATGGTAAGGGCAAGTGTATGTGTGAAAGCTGATTCCAGAAATCACGGTGAGAGAATGGGGAACATGAGGTAGGGGAAGAGAAAGCCAATAAAAGTGCGTGTCAGTGAGTGGCTGCCCCTTTTGGTTAAGGGGTTCCTCGTTTTCCCTGGGAACTCTCTAAGGAACCATGTGCTATGCGCCTCCGAAGAGACAAGCTCTGGGCCAGGGATACTGGGCTGCTCGTCTAACCCCCACCTCCCTTTGGTGGAGGGCTGCTCTCAGAAGGATGCCTAGGGTGCCTTCATCAGGCTGAGCACTTCTGCAAGCCTGGAGACAGGCCTCACACAGAGAGGCAGAGGAACCCTGGAAGCCTTCGGGGTGCACACACACAGCCCTCATAGCATCACAGGGATTCAGCAATGGGTGAGGCAGCTGTGGGGGTCAGCCACCAATGAACCTGCTTCCTCACATCTCACACCTGCCAGGAACCCTCTTCCCTCACATCTGAAAAGGCCTCAGTTTCAGGTCTCTGCTCCAGTGTCCCCTCTTAATGGCATCTTCTCTGACCATTCTACTCAAAATTATATGCCTTGGCCCCCAGAAGAACTTGCTATGATTTCTGCTTGTTAGCTCTGAAACCCAGCACACTACAGATTCCATGTGTGTATGTGAGAGAGAGAGAGAGACGGTGGTTCTCTTTCCTTTTACATCAATGTTAGCACCAGGAGGGCAAGGACACAGTGAACAAAGGTCCCTGTCCTTTTAGGGTTTCTATTCTAGGGAGTAGAAAACGGGTGAACATAAACACTGAAGAAGCAAACCATATATTACATATATATATATATATATATATCATATACATGATCATATGTATATGATACTCATATACGCATACCTCTGTTAAGTTGATCATCCATGGGACTGTAACAAATTGGTCAACATACAGAGGCAGTCAACTGAAGGAAGTAGGCCTACTGTGCTGATATGAACAAGTGAAGCATGTCTGGTCTATGAAGGTAACTTAGGAGGTGGTCACTGTGGGGTAGGGGTCAGCTATGGATGTTCTTCCACATGTGTGGAATATATGCATGTGTGTGTGTGTGTGTGTGTGTGTGTATCCAAAAGGTATTCAGCCATGTGATATGAAAAATAGAGACACACCCGGCTGGATACTTTTTGGTGAATTAAAACTGGGCAGCAACAGTCAGGTACAGGGTGAAAACTGTCAGAATCTGTGTATCTTTCAAGAAGGTAGCAAAAGAGTTTCCTGATAGCTTGGTATGAGGGAAAGGAATTAGTCTGAAGTGAGTTAGAGGCTTTGGCCTTGTAGACCTGGAAATACAAGATGCCATCAGTTGGGACAGGATTGGCTGCCAAGGACCTCCAGTATCAGACTTCACAGAGCAGGCAGGGGCTAGAGCTGGCAACTGTGCCTCTGAGGGGAACCTTGGTGGCCTGTGGCTCAGGAGCACCATGGAATAGCCCTTGGCATGGACGTTGGCATATGGGTGTAGACACCTTCAGGAGGGGAGATACTGGGGCTGCCCCAGTACCCTCTGAAGTAGCAGACTTGATGGGACCTCTAATCAAAGCACAGTGGTCTTCGAGGAGTGACAGACACTCAGGTTTCCTTGGACAGCTCCATGTCACCAAAACCAATGGGTCCATCCACCGAGGATCTGCTGAAATCCCCAAGTTTGATAATGCCATGTGGCGTAACAGCAATGAGTGCCTAGTTGCATCTCAATTTATAAACTTTATATAGGCTTTAAGTCCCCCTTCACCTATAGTAAGATACCCAAACCATCAAAAGTAGAAACTGGCAAATCATCCACGTCCCCACATCCCCATGTCCATTGTTATCACCCAACTCCACGCCATTATCTTCCCTTTACCAGACACAAGAATTCCCTGACCAGTTTTCAGGATTCCCTTCTTGCCATATGCCAGAAATATCATTTTAAATACTGAACCGTATCATGACATATCTTAGTCAAAGCTTTCAATTCCATCTCATTACATCTGGAATTAAAAGTACATATATATTTCAAGAGTGGTTGATGGGGTCCAAGCCCAGCTCACACCTGCCCCTTCATCTCTGCCCAGGCCCCCTTGTCTTCCTTTCCATGCACCTCCTCGTTCACTGTAGTGTTAGCTGGATGCAGAGTGACTTTTATCATTTAAGATAAAGCCAAAATCATACCTGAGCACCCAAAGGTAAATGACTGATTGACTTAGGTGAGCAACGTTGGGTGGAAAGCAATATATGAAGAGAAAGTTTAGTTTTGGCCATTTTAAGAAGACATGTGTGAGTCACAGGTAGGACGGGGTGGCAGCTGCCAGCACACACAGCACTAAGCGCCACTGAGCTGTAACACTTGTAAGCAATTCATCAATCTTGGCAGCGAGACTTTGATGCTGATTAAGTAGGTGAGCACAGGGGGAAGGACGAGAGATGCTCTTGCCACATTGCCTTGGCGTTCGCCTTTTCTCCAGACAGCAGGGCGAGGGAGCATCTGCTTCTAAGACATGAATTATGAACAGATTGAAGAAACTCACTTTGTGGGACAAGTCTCTTCTTCCACACCACTTGTGCTATGCAGCCCAACGTATGATCTGCTTCATAAACCACAAATAAACTGTTAATGACAGGAAGGACCCTATACAGGGTCCTCAGTGACCCACACCGTGTCCAGGATCAATCCCCAACATGTCACTTCCCCTCCACAGCGCTTGTCAACTTGAGAAACCCAGAATGATGCTCAGCACCTGCTTCGTGCTTTCTCCTCTGTCCTCTTCCAAAGCCTGCACTGAAAGAAGCTCTCCGGGTAGACTGTGATGCATTTATTTTCCATTATTTAGTCAATTGACAACAATTTATCAAATATGTATTAGTCTGTTAGCTAACAGACACCAGGAATAAAGAAAATGTAGGACCCGCCTTTGTGGAACATAATTCTTGCGAGGAACATATGGAGAAAATGAGTATTTTAATTACAACACTTTAAAATGGAATATAGAAAAATTAAGGATGGAAGAGATGAGGATGTGAGTGTGCCTATCCCATCAAAAAGGTGAACATGATTGTTACAGGCCAGTGGCCATCACACCTACCATTGCCGTTTTCTTGGTCTGGGGTACCCAACAGGCACACTAAAAGCCCCAAGTTAAGCCTTATGCAAGGTACGTATATAAGAAAAACATGTATAACCCCTTAATAGCTTGAAATAAAAAGTAAGTCTTATTAAATGCTTCTATTTATTTGGGTGAGGAGTACTTTCCTTACCCTACAGAATAAATGGAACTGGTTCATGGGGAAGGGATGGTTTCTACCTGGTAGTAGTTGGACACAGCACAGGAAGGAAGCTGCAGGTGACGTGAAGGTTGGATTTAATCTGAGACTCCTGAGAATTGACCATTCCTCCCTCAACAACTGTTTCCCCACTGGGCAGGGAAAGAAGAGGAATGAGGTGAGATCTAAGCCGAACACCTCTACATGGTATCATATCAATGTCAAATGCACTCACTATTAATAAGAGTATTCTATCAATGTTGGGCTTCCTGGATTTGAAAATGGAGTGGTTAGAAAAAGCATATACTCTTACCTTCTACTTACAAATATACAATGGAGTATGTATGTACAGGGTGAGGTGCAACATCTTATGCAACTTACTATCAATGATTCATTAAAAATTGTACACACTGGGCAGCACCTGTGGCTCAAAGGAGTAGGGCGCCGGCCCCATATACCAGAGGTAGTGGGTTTAAATGCGGCCCCGGCCAAAACATGCAAAAAAAAAAAAGAATTGTACATGCTTGTCTTCATGGCAAGGGGAGACTAATAATACAAATATAGCAAAATCTTACTTATTGTTACATGTGAGTAAAGGCTGTGCAGCAGTTCTTTGGACTGTTCTTGCCACTCTATGCAAGTTTCCGTTTGTGTTATAATAACTTCAAATGAACTTAATGCTCTAGATTTTAAATATCTATCATCGTTAAATTGGATTACTGTATATTTTTTAAAGAGATGAGGTAGACTAAAATCCTTGAGACAAAAGACAATGGATATTAAGCTGTTTTACTCAAAGATCTGTCAGTCTCTTTCTCAATCCAGGGCCCTCACCCAGAATCCTTTCTGCCGGAAACAACCTTACCTCCTTGACCCATTTATAACCTAGCTACCAACTTCTAATTTCAACAAGAAATTGTGCAAAACATAATGAGTTTCATGTTTTGACTCAGTATGTTTTGCACAATTTCTTGTTCTTGAATTCACAATAGAAAGCAGGTCATCCCTTTGATTTTCTAGTAAGATCACGTGCCTTCCCATTATAGCTCGGTACAACTTGCCATTAAATATTTAAACCATGAAGGATTATTTCTCACTCACACTGCATGTCCATGATGAGTCGGCCATGGATCTTCTCTACAATTTGTTTTTTCTGGGCGGATACATTAGCCTCTCTCAAGCACGTTGGTCATGGTTGTGGCAAGTGAACAATAGCATGTGATGAATCGTGTTAGCTCTTAAATCTCCTTGGCAGTGACATACTTTATGGCTGCTCTCATTTA
>CAUYRH010099393.1:0-12782 GCA_963574655.1 Perodicticus potto
GGCACTCTATCCAGGGTGACAGCTTGAGGCTCTGTCTCAAAAAAAAAAAAAAAGAGATGGAGTCTCTTAAGGTCTAATAGGGACTACGAAAACAAAAAAAAAGAACGAGGAAAAAAAGAGAAATGGGGTCTCACTCTGTCACCCAGGCTGGAGCATAGTGGTGCAATCATAGCTTACTGCAGCCTTCCACTCTTGGGCTCAGCAGTCCTCCTGCCTCAGCCTCCTAAGTATTACCACCATGTCTGCTTATTTAATAAAAATTTTTTTAGTGATAGGATCTTATTATATTGCCCAGGCTATTTTTAAGACTCCTGGGCTCTGGCTGGGTGCCCATAGGTCCGTGGTTAGGGCGATAGCCACATGAACTCACCTCATTTGGGCCAGCTAAACAAAAAAAAACGAAAGAAAAGGACTCCTGGGTTCAAGGGGCTCAAGTGATCCTCCACCTTAGCCTTATAAATAGCTGGAATTACAGTAATGAGCCACTGTAGCTAGCTGAAAATAAACTTCTTTATAGTCTTTCAAAATGATGAACTTTGAAGGCAATATTTTGCATTTCCATAATCTATACTGTGTTTGGTTTGGTCATTCAGTAAATATTTGACCCTAGACACTGGGAAGACAGCAACAATAAGATAATATCCTCTCATAAAGTTCATATT
Source organism: Perodicticus potto (assembly GCA_963574655.1). Classification (NCBI taxonomy): domain Eukaryota; kingdom Metazoa; phylum Chordata; class Mammalia; order Primates; family Lorisidae; genus Perodicticus; species Perodicticus potto. The sequence goes on from CAUYRH010099393.1 coordinate 663, forward strand.
CTAGTATGAGAAATAGATGAAAATAAATAAGATGATTTCAGATATTTATCAGTGCCATGAGGAAAATAATATAGGGCAGTGGGATAAAGAATTATAGGGAGTGCAGTGAAAGATCAGTATTATACATGAGAACATGATATGGTAAGAGCCACCCAAATGAAAACCTAGAGGAAGATCAGCCACAGAGAAGCAATAGTAAATGAAAAGCCTGATGTAAGCACAAGGAGAGGAGAGTAGTACAAGATGAGATCAGGGATGTAAACAAGGGCCAGTTTATGAGGCATCATGCTGTGAATTTTTATTGAAAGTGCAAGAGGGAATATCTAGAGCAGCGGTTCTCAACCTTTCACAGGGGTCGCCTAAAACCATCACATAACACCCTGTACAAATACAGGTGTGTGAAAATAATTTTATGGTTGGGGGTCACCACAACATGAGGAACTGTATTAAAGGGTCACAGCATTAAGAAGGTTGAGAACCACTGATCTAGAGAATTTTAAGCAGATGAGTGGCCTGATTTGTGTTTTTAGAGGCTTATTTTGGTGGAAGTGAAATAGTAGGACTTGTTTATGAATTGGATGTTGTGAGTGAAAAATCAAAAATTTCAACTTGAAGATATTAAATTTGTGATCTCTGTTATACATGTAAATGGAAGAAGTCAACTAGAGAGTGCTGGAGATGTAGATTTGGAAGTGATGGCTGGGCAAGGTGGTTCAAACCTGTAATCCCAGCACTTTGGGAGGCTGAGGAGGGCGGATCCCCTGAGCTTAGGAGTTTGAAATCACCCTAAGCAAGAGCGAGACTCTGTCTCTACTAAAAATAGAAAAAAAAAACTAGCTGAGTGTTGTGGCTGGCGCCAGTAGCCTGAGCTACTTGGGAGGATGGGGCAAAAGGATCACTTGAACCCAGAAGTTTGAGGTTGCTGTGAGCTATGATGCCACAACACTCTACCAAGGGTGACTGAGTCAGACTCTGTCTCAAAAATAAGTAAATGAATAAAAGGGATAGATTTGGAAGTCATATGTTCTATGCAGTCATGGTATGAAAGAAGTGCAGATGAAAGTGGAATGGGGTAGAGGAAAACCTGTGTAGTATGAAGGATAGAAGTCCAAGCTAAATCTTTCAAGAATTTTCACTCTGGAGTCCAAACCTAAATTCAGAACTTGGCATCATTTTTACCCTATCTGTAGGCTGGTTAAAAACCAAAAGTTTTATTGAGCTGTAGTGAGCGGTAGCCTGGGTTTAATAGAAACATTCTGACTCTTGAGTGATACAGACATAGGTTGGAATTGTAACTTGCTGTTTACTAATTGTATGACCGTGGCCTCTCTAAATATCAGTCATATCACTTATAAAATGGGAATAATACATAATTTCTTCCATGCATAATTATTGTGACAGTTATGATATTGATCAAATATCCTATGTGTATAATATACTATGTGCTCATGAAATATAATAATCGTCCAATTGTTTGATTTTTTTGAATAATTCATCATTAAGTAAGAAATTGCTTACGATTTAAGTCACAAAGTTGGGTGGATATAGGGGGTCATGCCTGTAATCCCAGCACTTTGGGAGGTTGAGGCAGGAGGATCACTGGAGCCTAGGAGTCTGAGGTTACAGTGAGCTATGAATGCACTACTGTACTCTACCCTGGGCAACAGAGCAAGACCCTGTTCTTGCTCAGTCAGTCAAGCACAAAGTTACTGCTCGCTCGCTCTCTTTCTCTTTTCTTAAGGCCATGTTGGCTTCATGGACAACTTATTTTTTTTTAAAAAGCCATCTTTGCTGGGCACTGTGGCTCACGCCTGTAATCCTAGCACTCTGGGAGGCTGAGGCCAGTGGATAGCTTGAGCTCACAAGTTCGAGACCAGCCTGAGCAAAAGTGAGACCCCATCTCTACTAAAAATAGAAAAATTGAGGCAGAAGGATCTTTTGAGCCCGAGAGTTGGAGGTTGCTGTGAGCTATGACGCTACAGCACTCGTGACAGCTTGCGACTGTCTTAAAAAATAAAAAATAAAAATAAAAGCCATCTTAAGTTTATTTTATAAAAAGTGGTTAAACAATTTGAAAGTGTATCCATAATAAATAATCACTGTCCCAGAACTTTACAGCAGTAACTTTTAAAAGACCAAATTGAGTGGATCTGAAAATTTAACTTCCACACTGGGCTAAAATAAATAGGGGAATTATGTAGTCATAAATAGAAAATTGGCTTGAGGATATGAAACAAAGATATGGATAAATGGGTTCTTTTCTGATGAAGCATGATTGTGAGGTGTTCTGATAAAGGATAGCATGGTTTCCATAAGGAGAAACCCTGCCTTATGGACTTAAGAGATTTGAGAGGAATTGGTAGGACAATGTACATAAGCTCTTTGGGGGCCAGGGTTCTGTTTTTTCACATAGATTCCTTACAGTACCTAGTTCTTTGCACATAATTATTATACACAGGCATATAATAAGTCATTGGTAAGATGAATTTTTGTACACTTTGACAAGGTTTTTATCCAGTAGCCAGTTATGTGTGTCTTAATATAAGTTAAATTTTGAAAAATAGAATCTAATTTGGACACTTAAGTAATAAAATATTTTTTAATCATTATACAAGGAGGCCATAAAGTTTGTTTGTAATTTAAAATAGTGTGCAATTTTAACTTACACATGAATTTTATGGCCACCTGTATGAGTATGGTCCTAAGATCTAAAAGATGCATTTAAGTACTTCTTATAAGGAAATACAGTTCTGTGTAAAATCAATTTCTAAAACAGAAAGTTCCAGTATATTTGGAATGTATATTTATAAAAAACTGATTTTTTCTGAGTAGGGCGCCTGTGGCTCAGTGGGTAAGGTGCTGTCTCCATATACGGAGGGTGGTGGGTTTGAACCCGGCCCCAGCCAAACTGCAACAAAAAATAGCCGGGCATTGTGGTGGGCACCTGTAGTCACAGCTCCTCAGGAGGCTGAGGCAAGAAAATCGCCTAAGCCCAGGAAATGGAGGTCACTGTGAGCTGTGATGCCAGAGCACTCTACTGAGGGCAATAAAGTGAGTCTCTGTCTCTAAAAACAAACAAACAAAAAAAAACCTGATTTTTTTTCCAATATTATATTCACAAACTGTATATTATATGAAAATAAGCAACCTATTTAAGATTTCAGTAATACATGGACCTAGTATTAGGTTAAATTCTTCACATTGTTTCTTTAAAAAGTTCTTTCAGGGCTCGGCGCCTGTGGCTCAACGGGCTAAGGCGCCAGCCACGTACACCTGAGCTGGCGGGTTCGAATCCAGCCCGGGCCCGCCAAACAACAATGACGGCTGCAACCAAAAAATGGCCCGGCGTTGTGGCGGGCACCTGTAGTCCCAGCTACTTGGGAGGCGGAGGCAAGAGACTCGCTTGAGCCCAGGAATTGGAGGTTGCTGTGAGCTGTGATGCCACAGCACTCTACCCAGGGTGACAGCTTGAGGCTCTGTCTCAAAAAAAAAATAAAAAATAAAAATAAACAATACATCAAAATTCCAAAAGTATTCAAATCAGTGATGTATCAGAAAAACAAAACATAAAAAGTAAAAAGGCTTTCTCTGAACCTGGAAATAGAAAGAAGGATGAAAGTGTAAGAGAATGCATTAGCTCTAAAAGCTGGAAAATAGAAAACGCAGAATTAGAACAAAAATGCCCGGCTTTTATCTCTTGGCCAGTTTAACTGTATTTATACAATCAATGCTTAGAACAATCATCGTGTAATTTAAATATTCAGGCATACATTTTTGAGATCCTTTGAGGATACTCGGGCTCAGAGATGTTTAAATGACCTTCTGAAGGTTCAAGATGGAGTGAAGGGTTAAAGTATTCAAGTCTAGGTGTTCTGAGAGTTAAAATATCACATTACCCTTTATGTAACCAGTATATTTTATAATAATTCACTCAGAGTTTCTCCAGTAGCCTAAATAAGATGGGCAGAGCATGTTAGAAGAAGTCATTGAATTGATACCAGGAGACTAGTGGGCTGATGAAGATCTGACTGGCACAACTCCCCTGCCACAATTCCCGCTCATAAAATTCAGCTCTGAAACCATTTCAGAAAGTCTATCATGAGACCACTGTCAGGAAATGTAACCTCAGGAGCCCTTAGAGTAGTTTTTTCTGTAAACTCACTTAACTTCAACCATCTGGGGAGAATCCAGATTCTACTGTGATCCTGATTGACATGATACATAAGTCACCCAGACTTTGCGTCCATTATGTTCAATGGCACAGAGAGAGGTTCCCCTTTTTAATGTCATGTGTCAAGTCAAAGGGGTTATCATAAGCCTTAAAGATGGGAGGTAGAAAAAAGGAAGTAAGGAGGGAGGGAAGAAGGGAAGGAAAGTGGGAAAGAGGGAGGGAGGGAGAAAAGGAAGATAAGGAGGGAGGGACAGAAGGAGGAAGACAGAGAGAGGGCAAATATCAAGAAACCAATTTCCTACCGCTGTGTGACCACTGTGGAGCTGGAGGTTTTAAAACATCTCTCTATGCCCTTCCTCTGGAGGGAAAATCAGCCACACAGGGAAACTTTAAATAGAAGCAGCTGATTGTTCCCTTTAGCCAGTCCCTGTGGGAACTCCTCCCTTATTGCAAAAGCACTCTTTCATTTTGAAGTTTCTATTTGAGAATTTAAAATGTTAGGATTGTTTTTCAGTAAACCGTTTATATACACATGACAGCTCACTCTGGGGTCTGTGTTGGTCAGCAACATTTGCACGCCTTCCATCCACTGAGGCTCTCTCGTGAGCCTCTGTCCTCAGTCTGAGTCAAGCCTGCTTTGTTGGCTGCTGAAAATAGAGTTGTGTGTTATTAATTCCATGGCTTATTTTGAAACTTGCCCCTGAGACCATACCTTTACTGCCCTTCAGCCCAAGATACAAAGCCTTCAGTCTCTAATAATTTTCGATCAAAATAATTTGTATTATCATTATTTTTCTACTTTCCTCCCAGAACAATACCATCTATTTTGAGTTTTCATTCAACTTGCAGAGCCAAATGACTCTGGACCAGAGTAATTACATGAAGCAAATGAAGCATTTATTGATGGAAGTTTGTAATTGAGTAAAGGAGAGCATTTTTTAGGTAATTTTTTTCCCCACAAGTAACACGTCGCCATCTGTTTCCAATTCACACAAATCAGTACTGAGGTAACAACAACTTGAAAGAGAAATCTGGGTCAACATTTTCATTTCAAGTCAGGTTAAATTTTGCTTTGTCAGTTTTTCTAGACTGGAAAGCTAAAGGTTAAAAGATTATTTCAGTCCTGGGGTAAGCAGGCCAAGAAATGGATCCCTCCGGGTAGCCCCGAGAAACTTGGAGACCCAAATCATGGCAAGAAAGATCACAGGGAAGGAGAAATGTTTTGTATGATCTATTTAACATCTGTCTTTAAATTTATGGGACCAAAAGGATCAGAAGACTCATTTTAACTTTTCATTGTTAAGTTTCTCTGTTCAAAAAGCCCTGACTTTCTAACTGTTCTTGGTCTAAACATGTGCCTCTACATTACATACAAAACTACCGAGATATACATCTAACTGGTGACCTAGAAATATTGAGTACTTAAAAAGATAAATCACAGCTTGTCACCTGTGGCTCATTGGCTAGGGCACAGCCACATACACTGGGAGCTGGTGGGTTCGAATCCAGCCCAGGCCTGCCAAACAACAAGGACAATTGCAATAAAAAATAGCTGGATATTGTGGTGGGCACGTGTAGTCTCAGCTACTTGGGAGACTGGGCAAGAGAATCACTTAAGCCCAGGAGTTCGAGTTTGCTGTGAGCTGTAACACCACACCCTCTACTGAGGGTGACATAGTGACACTCTTGTCTCAAAAAAAAAAATAAATAAATAAAACACAAAGAATGAAACACGTAAATCATCTAAAATAAAATATACTATTGTAGGAGACCAGGCACCAGGCTTGTGGAAATGGCCACCAGCCCTTGAGGAAGGTGCTGGGAGCCAGACAATCTCCTAGCCAGCATGGAGATGTTTGGCTGCCTGGAGACAAACCCTCAAGCAGCTACATGCAATAATGAGATAAGATCAGTAGCTCCTTAGCCAGCAGGTATTATACTTTGGACATTCATGGTGCATCAGGGTGGGAGTCAAGCCTGGGGAAGAAGAGCACATAGTGGTCATTAAGCACATAGCTCTTGCATGTTCCCACACCTGTTGTATAATACTTGAGTAAAAGGCCACAGGAGAAGTTGCTCAGGGCTCTCCCTAGAAAATGAGAAGCCCCCTCTTGCAGGCATTTATACCTCCAATCCGTGTTCCCTGTTGTTTTATTCACGCAGGGAAGGGGTGCCCACAGTGGGCACCAACATACTACCTCTACATTTACCTGTCTATAGTAAAGACTAACATTTTACAAAATCATAGAGTGAATTGTGGAATATTTGGTCAAGGGAGACCAGTAGAATTAGGAAACCACATTCATCCTCCAAGAATATCTTGGAAGCTTCTGAGCCGAGATGAGGTAGTTCCATTCCTGCTGACTCAGCATCTCTCTCTCTCTCTATCTCTCTCTCTCTCTCTCCCCCTCCCTCCCTCTCCCCTCTCCCTTTCTTCCCTCCCATCCCTTTTGTGTTTTGAGGCTGGCACTAAGATAGAACCCTGTATTTGTTGCCCATTCCTACCTAAGCATTATCAAAAATCTCCTTCCTTCATTCTGTAAATTTATTGTTAACATGTTAAAAAAACGATTTGGTGTTTATATTTTTTGCCTTGTTTTTCCTTTTAGAACCTTCTCCTTCATGGTCTAAACCTATATAAATGTTTGGCTTAGCACTCGTCTGATGACATTTGGATAAATACACGATATACAGGACATTATCAGATTTATATCCTTCACTTCCCTGCTGAAGTCCTTCATTGTTGTCTCCCTGACCTTTGCATTAAAAACAAATTCTTTATTTTAGTGTGAAAGATCTACATGGGCTGTCTCTTAAGATTTTATCCCTTTTAAGATTTTCTTCCTAATTCTACCTGCAAGCATGGATTCCTCAGTGGTGGAGTACTGTGTTCTAAAAATGTCATCTAGGTCAATTGTTTAACAGGATTGTATTTTCACTAATATTTTGACCCACTTCTAAAAATTACTGACAGATCGCTTCTCAGCCTTTTGGCTAAGATCAAGTGTAAAATTTACTGACAGAGCCTATTAAAGTCTCTGTGACTGTCAATTATTGTACTCTTCTGTTTTTTTTTTTTTTCTGATTTTTTTGCTCTATATATTTTGAAGCTTTTTTTATTAGGTGCATACATATTTAGCACTTTTGTGGCTTCCTGACAAATTCATTCTTTTATCATTATGAAATATCCCTTTTTATCTTCCTTAATATTTCATGGCATAAAGTCTACTTCATCTGATACTAATTTAGCTGTACCATCTTTCTTGTATTTAGTGTGGCATCATTTTAGTTTCAGTGTAGTTGTGTCTCATATTTAAAGTATGTATATATCGGATTTGGTTCTTTCCATTGAACTTGCACTAAAAAATGGAGTATTTAATCTAACTACATTTTTAAATGTATAATTTATTTTCACTTTTATGATTTTAGATTTGCATAAAGGTTGGAATAGTACAGAGTTCACATATGACCTATCTTCTAATTACCCTGATGTTAATTTACATAACTAAGGGATAATTACCAAATCCATGAAATTAACATTGGTAGAGTACTAAATAAGTTCACTAAACCTCAACTTCACTTGAATTGTACCAGTCCCCCCCACTCCCACCCCCCCTCCCGCCAATGTTCCTTTTACTCTTTCAGAGCCCAGTTTGGCTTTTCATAATGCATTTAGTGTCTCCTGCAGCTCTTCCAATCTGTGATCATTCCTAAATCTTTTCTTACCTTACATGACCTTGAACCTTTTTTTTTAATTAAATCATAGCTGTGTACATTAATGCAATTATGGAGTACAATGTGCTGGTTTTATATACAATTTGAAAGACTTTGACACTTTTGATGAGCACTGTTCATTTTGAGGGACAGAATTTGGATTTGTCTAATGTTTTTAAGAGATCGTATTAGATTACTCATTTTGGGGGCAAGAATACCACACCACAGGATTGTTATCTTTTGCTCAGAGAATTATATCACAGAGTAAGATTTTGAGATGTCTCATTGCTAGTGTGTTAACTTGGATTATTTGATACGGGTGGTATCTGCTGAGTGTCACTGTAGAGTTACTGTATTTCTCTTTACAACTGATAAAGAAACTGGGTTGGATGGAGTGAACTTCATTAGAAAATGATTCTGAGTGGTAGAAGTGATGAATTATGACAGATGCTTTTGGAACCCTGCTCTGATTCATGCTTAACAGCCAGTGCCCGACTCCTGAACATGTGTTGATCAGTAAGGATACATAGCTTTCTCCCTTTAGTCAAACTTAACCTTAGCTGAATGGGAATTACCTTTCCTTGGGATGCAGTGCTGCCTACCCCTGTACCTCTGGAGGCAGTGCTTGACCCAAGACTGATTGGCATGGGATATAAAACACATCAAAGAAAGACAACCTGTGGTCTTTGTTCCCAAACTTAACTATGAGATCAGATCAAACCTAATCTATCTCTGAGGCTACACCTTTGCTTTCTTCATCACCTGCTTTATCCTGCTTCCTTCACCCCTTTCTCCTGAAAGAAGAATCCAATAAATTACTTAAATAGGAATCACCATGTTGGTTTCTAATTTTAGAGAACCTGAATAAAGACACTGACTATCAGATCATCTATTTCAAAATATGTGTATGTTTTTATTTAACATATATATATGTTAAACAAGATATGTTTATATCTTCTGTGTTCTCTTTCCTACTTATTAATTCTTGCCGGCAAGATACATTCTTTCTTATTTTTGCAGTCTTTATACACCATTTGCATAATGCCATGAATGTAGCAGGTGTTCAACTTCCATGAATACTTCTGGATATAAAGGCAGGACCTAGGAAATCATGTGAAGAGTTCATTTTCTCTTTTTTCTTTCTTTCTTTCTTTCTTTCTTTCTTTCTTTCTTTCTTTCTTTCTTTCTTTCTTTCTTTCTTTCTTTCTTTTTTTTTTGTTTGTTTGTTTAAGCAAAGCATCTACTTTATAACATTTATGGAGCTATATTCTCCATAAATGAATTTTTCATGTATTTTATAGTGGAAAGTTGGCTAATAAAAGAGAAGCTCAAATAAATAGCATTAAATCCTCATGCTCTCAATTCCTTACCAAATAGTGTCATTTTTATTGTTGTTTCTAAAATGAGATCATCTTTCTCTTTTGCTTCACCGTAACTAGATTTGCTCAAAGATCTGACGTTAATGTCATGGGTCCAGGCTATGGCACTAGATCTGCTAAATGAATTTTAAAATGTAGCCAATGGCACACCAGGGAGGAAGATTTGATCTCATCATGCTATAAATCATTTGTTTTCCTGAGAAGATTGAAAATATGACAGGCAGCTGTGCTTTATCAATGTTTCCATTTATACATAGATCTTTTCCTCCCCAAAGTTTGCAAAAGAGAAGTGAGATAATGTGATTAGGTAGTCAAGCATATTCTATGCTCTGAAAACTAGGTCATTGTTGAGATTAACTGAAGGATTAAAAGGGTTTAGAAAGGTGGTAAATTTTTGATTTGCATATTTCTCTAAAGAGTCTTGACTCTTGTCAAGACCCCCCTCCCATCTTTCACAAAGCAGCAAACGAAAGGCTTACATCTAGCAATTTAGTAGTTTCAAATTACTCTTGCCTGTTTTTTAAATTTTTTTTGACTTACAGCACATTGTCTGTATTTCCACACTAGATTTATTTTCCATAATCTATCAACTGCATTGCTTTAAGGGTACTGAAAATGAGACAAGAGAGTGCTAATGTGACAGATGAGGGCTGGAATAATTAAACAGTGCTCAACATAAGGCTACCATACATCTCTTTGACCAGGCATCCTTTGAAAATGCCTTAAATGCCAATTAAATAAAGTCTGCTTAGTGATGAACATTGCTCAGTGCCACTCTTCCTTTAGCAATTTTGACCTCGTCAATGGCATTTTTCAAATAAATTAAAGATAAATTAAGAGCCTTCTACTATAAGGGTGAACATAACTTAATCTATTTGGTTCTTTAGTTAAAACACACATATATAAAGATTTAAGAGTGAATTCTTTTTAAAGCTGGAAATACACAAAAATTTACAATATTCTTCCACTCACTCGTTCACTCATTTATTTATTCATTTACTCATCACTTATTTGATAAACCAGCTCACATGTAGTGAGGAAAGAGGCACATTAAATTCCACAAAGAAGCAGTACCCAATCCAAGGGCAATATATTGGGAAAGTCTTTTCTGGCAGAGATGATGCAAGTGGCTATGTCTTGGTGAATGAATTAAAGTCAGCCAGGTGAAGGGTAAAATGAAGAACAGCACAAGTGGGGTGAGACGTAATAACATGAATGAAGTACATTTCAACAAGAGGGAAAAACACATGTGAAATCAATGGAGCAGGACTAGAGCAAGACTTCTAGAAGGAAATTAAAATTAAAACATTGGTTTTTGAAATCACACAAGATAAATGTACATGCTAAAATTAAAATAGTTCTTTTTTCCCAAGACTTTCTATTGGCAAAATTCTGGATATATTCATCCAAACTCATCTTTTATTATTTAGGGAAGCTGGGTGGGATAAAAGTGGGTTTTCTCTTTTTCTAGTACCCCAAATTTGGCATTCAGTTTGCCTAGGGCAATAATTCAGCAATGCACAAGCATAGAAGACAGCCAGCATGTCACAGGTGTCAAAAGAAGCTAAAGAGTTTGGCAGGTTCACATCATGAATCCACTCTGGCTGATACACCAAGGAGTTTGACCTTTATAGATGACAATGGGAAATCAATTAAAGTTTAAAAATTATAAGCAGAAAAGGGATATGAAATGCTGATATGAAGTCCTGGTGCAATAGTTATTTAACTCACCTGTCTGAGATGTGAAGGCAGAATGAATCTTTAAAGTCATTATTTTCACAATTCTGTATCTTACCATTGGCAAAGGTTTCTATTTTATCATTTTGTTCATAATATTATTTTTTCTTCTCTAATGAAGTTAGAGAATCTATTCAAAGGATAACAAAGGCAGTTTCCTATAAATGGCCAATAAAAGTGAGTCAAGCAATATTTATTCAGAGCCTGCAATGTGCCTAATACTGTGCATCCTTACAGTAAATATCATGAGACATCTGTTACAAAAATTTAATGTAAATATTTTATAAGAGAAAACTAAAATCTGAACCCATGTGGTTTGATTATTCCACTAAATAATTGCTTGATTTTATATTGAAGAACAATTTCATGTTGCCTTATTTAAAAAAAATCTTACCCAAATTATTGTAACTTTGGTATATGTTCAAAAGGCATTAATTTTGTACTTAACATTTTATTTTTTGAAATGCCTATAGCAACTAGAAAAAAGGCAAATTATACATATTACTTATCTGAATCTTCTGACTTTCAGAAATATCAACAGTGCAACTACTTCATTAAAAAAAGTCACATGGTTGACCAACTAGCTTTTCACATAAACAAATTGTAGCTAAGGGTGTAGAGTAACAACTCTCAGCAACATCACCAATGCTAAAACATCATAACTTGATTACAAAGTCAGATGAAATCAATCACACAGCCCTATTAAATCTATAAACTTTACCACTTATAATCAGAAGCTAGAATATAATTATAAAACAGTAGAACCTCCATACTTGGCCATCTCCCTACACCGATCACCTTCTTAAGTTGACATAATTTTCATATATCAGGCATGCACCCAATGTACATATCAGCACAGAAGGCCTAATTCCTTATGTTGACCAGTTTGTTATAGTCCCTTGGGTGTCCAACTTACAGAGGTTCCACTGTATGGATTTGAAAAATTATGAAAGGTATGTCGTCTAATTATAAAAAGGCGAACAGTATAAAAGTGTGGAAAAGAAAGTGAAATTCTTACCTTCTTTTATCTACTTTCCCAATTCTGCCCCAGAGACGATCACTGATACCTGTTTAGATTGATCTTGCTTGTTTTTATTCTATACATTTTCAAATAAATGG
>CAUYRH010099396.1:0-73192 GCA_963574655.1 Perodicticus potto
GTTCTCACATAGTAATGAGAAAGTCTCTTGAATGTTATCGCAATCAGGTTGATGAAAATATCTCCGATTGTATCTGAAGCCCGCACACTGTACCCCATGATTGAATTATTGTACACAGCGATGATTCAATAAAAAAAAAAGATTACACAGGGTCTTGCAAACCATATTAAAGTATTTGGATTTTATTCTAATTATGGTTTGATTTACATTTGTAATGTTTATTCTGGCTGCTGTGTGGAGAAATGGATTGTATATGAGAAGGCAGAGAGTCAAGACAGAGTGGGAGTGAAGTTTATAGTAGCCCTATTTACAATTGCAAAGATGTGGGAACAACACAAATGCCCTTTGACATATGAATAGATTAATAAACTGTGGTATATGTATACCATGGAATACTATTCAGCTGTAAGAAAAAAAGACAGGGATTTTGCATCCTTTGTTAAAACTTGGATGGATTTGAAGAACGTTCTTCTGAGTTAAGTGTCACAAGAATGCAAAGATAGGCATCATATGTACTCAATACTCATGTGAAACTTGTATATTAATAACAACATGTTCTCATGAAAGAAACTCAATTGAATCCAAGGCGAGTGAAGGGAGGGGGTGTTAGTGGGTTCCTTCCTAGTGGAACCAATGTATGACACACTCCTTGTGTGAGGGACATAGTTACAACTTAGACTTTGCCTTACAAATGTAAGCAACTTGGCCTAATTGTATGTACTGTCATCAGAAATTTTAAAGAAGAGGAAGTGAAGACATCAGTTAGTTAGAAGACCATGGATGATAGCACCTAGGATTAGAATGATGTCAGTAGAGATGGAGAGGAGTGGGCAGTCAACTTATTTTTAGGAAATAGTTTCTCCTAGACTTGGTGATAACACATAAAAAGGAAGGAAGGAGAAGGTTTAAAAAAAAAAAGATTTCTAGTTTTCTAGATTGAGCAACTCACCATTTACTGAGATGAACATTGAAGAAAGCAGATTTGGGAAAAATGATCAAAATATCTGCTTTGGGCATGTTGAAATTGAGATTCCTGTTACACATTTACTTAGAGATGTTAGGTATGCAGTTGAATGTAGGTAGAGTGGATTTATAAATGTTGAGATTGTACATGAAGGGCACCATATGATTAAGGTAGCACTTACTAGTGCTTTACATCATAAACATGGATCTTTTACAAAAACACACAGATGGTCATGAACATTCCAGATCTTTAGTTTTAGTTAGAGTTCTGGAGCAATAATGTTAATTCTTGTGCTGTTCCAAGCATAAATCTACATTTGCATAGGTACAGGAAAATAATTACACATACATTCACCTGCACTGAGGTTAATTCTCTTGTTCATCTATACTCCTCTCAAAGACTTGCTTCCGAGTTGTTTCTGAACCTGACATGGTTACTTCTCCTGAGGAAGGAAAGCGATGGTGTGGAGTATTTATGCCACTGCTACAGAGTACTCTATGGATTCTGGGAGGATTTGTTAGGAGAATGACCACCACCTACATTTGTTCATGTTGTACCACAATGTATAGTAACTTAAAATTTATTATTTGAGGCTCGGTGCCTGTAACTCAGTGAGTAAGGGCGCCACTACGTACACCGAGGCTGGCAGGTTTGAGCCCGGCGAGGCCTGCTAAACAATAATGGCAACTCCAACCAAAAAATAGCCAGGTGTTGTGTTGGGCGCCTGTAGTCCCAACTACTCGGGAGGCTGAGGCAAGAGAATCGCTTAAGCTCAAGAGTTTGAAGTTGCTGTGAGCTGTGCTAACATAGCACTCTATTGAGGGCGACATAATGAGACTGTCTCAAAAAAAAAAAAAAAATTTGTTGCTGGAGGAAGGGACATCTTTTTCTAAACTTCTGTAAGAGCTGCCTGTTTACTGAAATGCTAGAATCTGAAGCTCAGAAGTGGTACATTATTTGTTCTCATCAGCACAGTATATTGGCTCATACTTTGGTAGTCAGTGAGGAGAAGAGAGCCCGGTCTGATCCCTTGAAGAGCTCCAGCATTGAGAGATTTGGTAGAAGTAGTATGAGAAGGATTTTCCAGTGAGGCAGAATAAGAAAAAGTCATGTCATGGAAGATGAGAAGAGCCCAATATAATCTGTAGCTTTTACCTAGAAGTCTTTTTATTATCCTTGCAGTCTATCTTGAAGACCCTTTCATTGCTTATTTATATTTATTTGTATTGTCCCGATGAGTCCAGCACTTACCTAGTTTAAGAGATAAATGAAGTACAGGATTTTGGATTTGCATTTTGTAGAAGATAATTCTACAAACCCTTTTATGTCCAGAAATGTTCTTTTGCCTGTTAGCTGTGACCTTGATTATAGATTAGTTTCTCTTAACAAGGAATGTAGGAATGTTGAAATATATTTTAAAAGAAAATTAAATACTTTCAAACCTTTCTTTATCATGTATCATTTTCCTTTCTGTGTTTATCTTTTATCAGTTTAATCTTCCTAAACATAGCTGAAGATGATTGTATTATCCTCATATTTAAAAATCTTCAGGGAACTTTCCAGAACGCTCAGTGGGAGGCAGAGGAGCGGTGGCTGCCTGAGCAGCACACAGCTAAGTGCTCCTTTCTGCTCCACTGTGTGGGCCTCTGCCCTCACACTGGCTGTAGAAAATGATGAAAGAAACCAAGGACTATGATGTTTTGGGAGTCAAACCCAGTGCCACTCACAAAGAATTGAAGAAGGCATATAAAAAACTGGCCTTGAAGTACCACCCTGATAAGAATCCAAATGAAGGCAAGAAGTTTAAACAGATTTCTCAAGCTTATGAAGTTCTCTCCAATGTGAAGAAAAGGGAATTATATGACAAAGGAAGAGAACAGGCAACATTAAAGAGTGTGGAGCAGGTGGTGGTTTTGGTTCCCCCAGGGACATCTTTGATAAGTTTTTTGGAGGAGAAGGAAGGATGCAGAGAGAAAGGAGAGGTAAAAATGTCGTGCATCAGCTCTCAAAGGAGAGGTAAAAATGTCGTGTATCAGCTCTCAGTTATCTTAGAAGATTTATATAATGGTGCCACAAGAAAACTGGCTCTGCAAAAAAATGAGATTTGCGACAAATGTGAAAGCTGAGGTGGCAAAAAAGGAGCAGTAGAGTGCTGTCCCAATTGTTGAGGTACTGGAATGCAAATAAGAATCATCAGATAGGACCTGGAATGGTTCGGCAAATTCAGTCTGTATGCATGGAGTGCCAGGGCCATGGAGAACAGATCAGTCCTAAAGATAGATGTAAAAGCTGCAATGGAAGGAAGATAGTTCAAGAAAAGAAGATTCTGGAAGTTCATATTGACAAAGGCGTGAAAGATGGCCAGAAGATAACATTCCATGGTGAAGGAGACCAAAAACCAGGATTAGAGCCAGGAGATATTATCATTGTGTTAGATCAGAAGGACCATGCTGTTTTTACTCGATGAAGAGAAGACCTATGCATGTGTATGGACATACAGCTGATTGAAGCATTGTGTGGCTTCCAAAAGCCATATCTACTCTTGACAACTGAACCATAATCATCACCTCTCATCCAGGTCAGATTGTCAAGCATGGAGATATCAAGTGTGTGCTAAATGAAGGCATGCCAATTTATTGTAGACCATATGAAAAGGGTCACCTAATCATTGAATTTAACGTCAACTTTCCTGAAAATGGCTTTCTTTCTTCTGATAAACTCTCATTGCTGAAAAAACTTCTACCAGAGAGGAAGGAAGTAGAAGACACTGATGAAATAGATCAAGTAGAACTGATGGGCTTTGATCCAAATCAAGAAAGACGGTGCCATTACAATGGAGAAGCATATGAGGATGATGAGCATCATCCCAGAGGTGGTGTTGAGTGTCAAACCTCTTAATGGGGCCAGTGAATGACACTCATGCTTGCATTTTATGTGCAGTAACAAATGAGTGAGGGACTGTAATCATAATATGCTCACTACTTGCTGTTGTTTCTCTTTTAATATTCAATTATAGTAGTGTTTTAAAGATTAAATGAAGGATAAATGCAAATATAAAAGCTCTGAAAAAAAAATCTTCAACTATGTTGCATTTTATGTAAAATAGAATTTATACTCTGCACTCGGGATTCCACATACTGCTAAATTTTTACCCAAGAAATTATTTTTTAATATATCCCACCACTCTCCTTAAAATATTCTGCCATCCAGCCTAACCACGAAAGTGTTCGCAGTTCTTATACATGTGTATATTTCTTGTCTTTTTCAGACTGTAACCTCTGTCTAAAATGTTTTTCTTCTTTCCTCTCCATATCAAAAAGCCTACTTCCCTCCTGCTCCCCCTGCCAGGTACAGTCTATTTTCTCCTTCCTCCAAAATCCCTCCTGAGTTGGAAATATTCTTCCTCTTGAACTGATATTCCACTTTATATGCCTTAAGTGATTTGGTTCTCTGCCTCCCATTGCTGAAATTTATTCTTGTCTTACAGCTTCAGTTTGACTAACATATTCCCATTTAATGCCTTGTTTATAGCCTAATTGCCTTATAATATTCCCATTTATATGACCACTTCAAACAAGTGCCTTGTTTATAGAAGTGGTCTAAGAGGCAATTATTATAAAACTCTTCCTCAACTTTATGCCTAGATTTATGTTAACAGTATTACTTTCCCCATTTTTCTGTAGGATCCAACGATGCCATTGCTCCAGACTTCCCGGCTCAGGTGCTAGGCACGAGAGATGATGACCTCTCAAGCACTGTAAACATTAAACATAAAGAAGGGATCTATAGTAAGAGGGTAGTGGCTAAGGCATCCTTGCCAATGGAGAAAAAACCCTTCCAGAAAGATAATGCAGGTAACTGGATTCTATGTATTTTGTGGCCCTTTCCTCCCTTTTCTTTCTAAATGAGAATATTGTCTATATCCATTTTTCTGCTTTGTTATACAAACTTTTCTTCTTACTATTAAGCATATACAGGAAGGTAAAGTATTTATAAAATTTTTTATTATACTTCAGGGATTTTTGAAAACTGTAAGCTTTATTTTCACCATGAAGAGTAAAATATAGTGTAACTTTTGAAATGAAATAATAGCTAATCCAATATTTTAGAGACTAAAATTCATAGAAAATCTTGATTAAATTGCTTCATGAATTTATCTGTCAGATGTTGCAAACTAAAATCTCACAGGCTGGATTCTACAGGGAAATATATGGCTCATAAGATGTTTAAATTATATTTTTTGCTGCCAACATTTATTTATTTATTTTTATTTATTTTTTTATTTTTTTGAGACAGAGTTTCACTTTGTCACCCTCGGTAGAGTGCTATGGTGTCATAGCTCACAGCAACCTCAGACTCCTGGGCTTAAGTGATTCTCTTGCCTCAGTCTCTCGAGTAGCTGGGATTACAGGTGCCTCCCACAATGCCTGAGGTGAGGTCTCGCTCTAGCTCAGGCTGGTCTCAAACTTGTGAGCTCAGGTGATCAACCCCCACCTCAGCCTCCCAGAGTGCTAGGATTACAGGCATGAACCACCATGCCTGGCCCATGCCACCAACATTTAAAAATAAAATTTTAAACTTCTCTTAAAATATCATAATACCTGGTTATACTTGGCTCACATTCTTTCATGGCAGTAATCAGCTACCGCTGAGCCATGGCTGTCTCCTACAAATAGACTATCCATTCTCCTATTTGCTTTAGTCCCCACAACACTCAGAGCTAGTCCGCTTCATTCATCCATCTTAGCTGTCTGATCACTGTGAGTATTTGAGCTTCAACCTTATCCTTAGATATGTATGTGTAAGCCTCAGTGTTTTATAAAAGCTTTTAATCTTTAGGGATTACATGCTTATATTCTTCTGCATCTGTAACATTGTACTTCTCTAATACATGATAATATTTATGAAATGAAAATTCTAATAGTCACTAAAAATTCTGAAAGTGCAATCGTCTGTGCTTGTTACATTTATATTTTTTTATTCTTGTGCGTAACTATTAGTCAAATAGGTGCTACTGATCCCAGGGCAGTTTTTAAACATAAGGTGGTTCTGTATTCTAGTTTGGGCATAGTTTTAATGACTTTGTATAGTAGTATCAGTGCCCCTGTGAGGAAAATGGATGAGGTCTACTTGCCAAAACACACACATTTGTCCTTCTAGATAATTTTGTTGCACTGCAAAGCATATTGAAGGCTGTTTATACTTTTTGAAATGAGAGGAGAGAAGCATGTCCTCCTAGTTTGGCCTTCCAAAGTGCTAAGATTACATGAGTGAACCACCTCACCCAGTTAAAATTTTGCATTTTTAAAAGAACATGTGGAACATTTTTTAACAATTAATGAAATTGTTGATTTCAGAGAATTGATGTTTACACAGAGCAGCTTCTCAGACCACAGTGTAGCTAAATTAGAACATAACAATAAATACAAGGTATAACAAAAGAAATAAAAACTTGTCTGTAACAGGTTAAATCATATTTCCCCAAATTCTTGACCACTTGGAATTTGATAATGTGACCTTATTTGGAAATAGAGTCTTTGCAGATGTAATTAGTTAAGGATCTCAAGATCATAAACCCTAAATCCAGTGACTGGTATCCTTATCAAAAGAGGAGAGAAGACCATTGAGGATGGAGTCAGAAACTGGAGCAGTGCTGCCTTAGGCAGGAAATGCCAGAGGCCACTAGAAATTGGAAATGATTAGGAAGGATTCTCCCCTTCCTAACTAATAGCTTCCATAAATACAGGAAATTAGCTTTATTTTTTTTTTTTTAAGCTGAGCTACTCATTTGTAGTAATTTGTTAGGTAGTTCTCAGAAACTAACATACCATTCAATTACTTAAAAATTAAAAAATGTAATTCTAAGTAAATCAAGTTAAAGAGAAAATCATAATGAAAATTACAGTATATTTAGAACTGAATAATAACAAAATTCTGATATCCGAAATTTATGAAAGTTACCTCTTGGGGATTAGAGGTCAGGATCCAGGTTTCCAGAACCCAGTTGAGCTGGTTTGATTACTCTGCTTAGCTAGAAGGTTCAACTGAGGTACAAGATAATCGAAAGCAAAAGTGAGTGGAAAGTGATAATAAAACTGGAGTGGCACAGGCAGTGTGGGTAGAAAATAAAAGTAACTAACACAAGTTTCAGGGTAATAGAGATTTTTTTTTTCCTTTTATTTATTTATTTTTTTTGTAGAGACAGTCTCACTTTATTGCCCTCGGTAGAGTGCAGTGGAGTCACACAGCTCATAGCAACCTCCAACTCCTGGGCTTAGGCAATTCTCTTGCCTCAGCCTCCCAAGTAGCTGGGACTACAGGCACCCGCCACTATGCCCGGCTATTTTTCTGTTTTGCAGTTCGGCCGAGGCCAGGTTTGAACCCACCACCTTTGGTATATGGGGCTGGCGCCCTACTCAGTGAGCCACAGGTGCCACCCTTTTTCCTTTTTTTCTGAGACAAGAGTCTCACTATGTCACCCTTGATGGGTAGAGTGCTGTGGCATCACAGCTCACAGCAACCTCCAACTCTTGGGCTAAAGCCATTCTCTTGCCTTAGCCTCCCAAGTAACTGGGACTATAGGCGCCCACCACAATATCCGGCTTTTTTTTTTTTTTTATTGTCGTTGTTTAGCAGGCCTGGGCGGTCTTGAACCCGCTAGCCCCTGTGTATGTGGCTGGTTCTGTAAACACTGAGCTACCGGCATCAAGCCAGGTAATAGAGATTTTATTTAGGAAGAATAAAGAGAAAGTTTAGAGTACTTCCAAAGAGAATTCCAAGTGGGTCCTTCTCATGGAGGAGAAAAGGTGAGAGAGAGGAGATGTAAAGGCCACCTGGGATATAAATACTTTCTCCATTTGAAATTGGCTACAAGCCTTTCATTGGCCTCTTTACACTTCCAGGCAGTATGGCCCTTTTCTATTGGTCATTGGTTACCTAGGTTATTTCCATAGCCACATTTTTATGGACCCTCCAGACATTTTAGTTCAACAGGCCTGATTTTCCTTTCATCCCCCTTGAAACACCTTTCTTAGTGTCCCTTCTCATTAGCTATAGTGATATTTAGAGGTGAACATACACACTTAAATACAAAGAAAAATTTAATCAAGATCATGGCAGGGTTTTTTTTTTTTTTTTTTTAATTGTTGGGGGTTCACTGAGGGTACAAGAAACCGGGTTACACTGACCACATTTGTTAGGTAAAGTCCCTCTTACAATTGTGCCTTTCCTGGCAGAAGGAAAGTTAGCAAGCTTATTCTAAAATTGATAAGGGAATAAGGAATGCCAATAATAGCCAAGGCAGTCTTGAAAAGGAACAAATCTAGAGGCTTTAAGCTATTAAATATCAAAACGTATGAACTGTATTAATTAAGACATTGTAATATTTTCATACAAATAAACAAAACTGACCATAGAACAAAATACCATACATGTATAGAAACCTGATTTATGGTGAAGGTGTACCCCTCAATACCATAGGGAAAGGATGTTTGGGTTTTTTTTTTCCCCCCAGTAAAATGGTGTCACACAAGTTGAATATTCTTATTTTTGGAGGGGGGAGAACATTGACCCCTCCCCCTTATATATATATATCAATATTGTTAGGGTAGAAAGCTCAGTATGTGCTCATGGGTTAAGAATGATTTCTCTAGACAAAGATAAGGATAGAAAAGTAGATTTATTTTATCTTCTTAGAAAAAGAAGGGAATAAGAGAGTGAAAATGACTCGGTGCTGTAGCACATTGGTTATGGTGCCAGCTAAACAACAATGACAGCTGCAACAAAAAATAGCCAGGTGTTGTGGCAGGTGCCTGTAGTCCTAGCTACTTGGGAGGCTGAGACAAGAGAATCGTTTAAGCCCAACAGTTGGAGGTTGCTGCGAGCTGTGACACCACAGCACTCTATGGAGGGTGACATAGTGAGACTCTTGTCTCAACAAACAAACAAACAAAACAAAAAAAGAGTGAAAGAGAAGGGGGAAGGAGAGAGAGGAAAGAGAACAGGGAGATGGCCTGGGATCCCAAAGAAAGGAAGAATGTCCCCAGGACATCAATAGGCTGCTAAATTTAAGGAGAGCAAAGAAGAAAAAGTAATTGCACAAAATTCACAGGGTACTGTGAATGCTGTACCCAGTTTTCTTCTAGTAGGATTATAAGCAACTGTCTTTTTTGTTGGAGATGGATATTTCACAGGTGTTTTTGATTCTGTTGTTGATTTTGTCCTGTGATATAGTTTGGAGATTATCATTTTGGGCAGGATCTGAGACCAGCCACTCACACCTTATTGTTGTTCAGAGACAATTCAAGAATGCTTGAGGATATAAAACAAATTCTAAAAGATAAGGAGCGAGTCCTTTCTGTTCTTTTCAGTGGTTTATGAAAATGAGACCCATGGGCTACCTGCTAGCAAGAGACAGCAGAGATCAGAGAGAGAAAGCTTGATTATTATCTCTTACTGGAAAACTATGAGTTAATAATTTTTCTGTTATTTTGCTACCAAGGCCTACCATCCTTTCAAATAGAATGATTGATTATAAACAAAAATGAATTCCAAATGGATTATAGATTTAACTGTAACGGGTACAGATAGATAGATCTTCTATAAGAAAATGGAGACGTGTGTCTTCTTAATCTTGGGATAGGAAAAGATTCATCAAACTGGATACCTCACCCCAAATAACCAGCACTTATAAAGGAAAATATTGACAAATATGGCACACATTAAGAAATTGTATAAATTATAAATATCAAACAAGAGAGTAAAAGGCAAGCTAGAATAGGGAAGATATTTGTCCTATCTGTGCACATATGACAAATATCCAGAGTGTAAAAAGAATTCCTACAAAGGAAAAAAGATACTCAACCCAATTTAAAAAATGGACAAAAGACTTGGATAGGTACTTTACAAAAGAGAATATACAACAGCCAATAAATGTATGTAAAATATTCCACTTCATTAATCAGCAAGGAAATGGAAAAAACAGCAATAAGATAATTCTATCTACTCAAAAAAATGGCTGAAATGAAGAAGACAAAAGTGTGTTGGTAAGAATGGAGAACAAACAGAACTCATTCACTGCTGGTGAGAGTGTAAATTGGTATAAATGACTTTAGAAAGCTTGGCATCATCTACTACCTTACACAAATTCATAACCTATATTACCTGGTATTTCTGCACCTAACTATACTGAACAGAAAGGAATGCACATAAATACCAAAAAACACATACACAGATATTCTTCACAGCAGTATTTCTAATAGCTCCAAAACAGAAGCTACCCAGATGCCTTATTTGTCTAGTGTTTTTCAACCTTTTTTTAAATCTCATGCCACACTTGAACCTATAGTTAAACTTCCACGGCACTCTTAAGTTATGTTGATCAAAAGAAAGAGTTACATAAGAAATATGCTTAGAATTCTTTGGACTTCATTCGAAAATAATTAAATCTTTAAAATTTTTCATGGCACACTGGTTGAAAGTCACTGCTTTAGTAGAATGGATAAATTATGGTATATTAACACTATTGAATACTAATTAGCAAATGAGAATGAGTGAAGGATAAATATATGAAGTCTTAGAAAAAGTACTACATACTTCATGGCTGAATATCACTCCAGTCACTTTCAAAGTACTCTCCTTGAGAGCTATGCCCTGATGGCAGTGCCTAGTTCACCCTTCAAAGCAATTTTGGAACTCTTTTCCGGAAGACTATCAGAGCTTTTATTGTACAGCACACAAAAACACTCAACAAGAATAATGAACTCTGCTCAACAAGACACTGCCACACATTGAATGAAAATAGCTGTGAGACACTGATATACAAAGGTTATGAAACCTTACTGAGTTGTTTGTACAGTGCTGCTGGTGTAAGCACACAGTAGCAAGTTCTTGAACTTCATTGTGAGACCTTGTATGATGGCATCGTAGATAGTCATTCTAGAAAAAGAGTTCTAAAATTGCCCTAGGGTGGCCGAGGCACTGGGTTCAGTGCATAGCTTCTCAAAGGGAAGATTGGTAGGTGACTATAGTGACATTCAGCAATGAGATTTATACCACTTTTTCTAGGATGAATTCACAAACTTAATTGTTACACCTCGTATATAATGACTTAATGAGTCTTGCAAACAATGTGAGAGAAAATAAGACACAAAAAAGTATATGCTATATTATTCCATTTATAGAAAGTTCAAAAAATATGTAAAACTAATTTGTTGTAGTTAAAGTCAGGTGTTACCCTCAGCATGGAGAGATAGGAAGGAAAAATGGGATGAGCATGTAGGCTTCTAGCCAGATTTTATTTATTGGCTTAGGTAAGGTTATATACATTTGCTTTTTGATAATTCTTTGAGCTCTAAATTTGTGCATTTTTCTGCATGTTTTCTACACATAAAAAAGATCTTTTAAAAACATTAAAGATGAGGTTATTAGACATGTCTAACAAAGATTATTTTAGAGAAAAATTATAAAAAAAAATACTATACTACTACTACTATTTCTATACTTCCATAGAAATATATCTAGGAAGATCTAAATAATTGGAGATTTATATAGTTGCAATAATAAATTTAAGATATCAGCTCCCACCAAATTAATTTCTAAGTTTAGTGCCATGCTACTCAAAATTTCCGTAGGATTTTCTATGGAATTTGACAGGCTGATACTAAAATTTTTATGGAAAATCAGAAAGCATATTTAAAGAATAAGGTAAGGGAACTTGCCATAACAGACAGCAAGACTTACTACATATGTAGCTTACTTATTATTTGATAATAGAGCTAGAAAGAAAAATGAAACAGAATGGTTACCTAGAAACATTCCCATGAATGTGCAGACTTAATATATACACAGATGGCTTAACAATCGATGGAAAAAGGATGAAAATGAACTATTTAGTAGGGTCTGGGCCACTGATTAAGTATGTAGGAAAAATAAAATCAGATAAATCACTGCTATATTTAAATGAGAATGTGTAGTATCCTAGGCATATTCAATGTAAAAAGAAGAACTTTAAACTTTTAGAATTTATCTGGTCTATCCTATGACCATGAGATAATTAAGGATTTCTTAAGACACACAAAGCTCAGATCCTAAAGGAAAAATGTAATCAAAGTGACATTATTAAAATGAAAATTTTGTTTATAAAAGGCATTTGTAAAAAAAAAAAAAAGGCATTTGTAAACAAAAGTCAAGACACAGACCACGACAAGCTGTCTGTACCTCATACGACCCACAAAGAAATTTTGCAAGAATGTTCATTGCTGTGCTTTTCAACATAAAACATTAAGAAATAGCTTTAAATTGATAAACAGGTAAATTGATCTATTAATATGGTAACATATTGCATAACACCAAGAATCTATTAATTAGAGTCACATATATTAATGTGACTAAATCTCAAAATCATATGGTGAAAAAGTCACGTTGCTTAAAGGTATTTATAGTATTGTCCCTCTTAGGTAACATTTAGAGACATGCAAAACAATACTATATATTGTTGATTATTATATGCAATGTAGTAAAGAATTCCAAAACATCCTTGTAATTGCTAAACTATAAATTGAATATAAAGGTTATTGAGACCTTATACAAGAAATCATTGTATCTACAATGTTTTATTTCTTAAATTCTGTGGAAGATACTTTGTTGTTCATTATGCTATATATACTTTTGGTATTCCTGAAATATTTTATTAACATTAAAAAATTTTAATCTAAAACTTCAGAAGACATTGAGAGATTGGGAGGATTAGAGTAATAGAAATAAGAAAGATGTATGAATTTAAAAGAAAAGAGGTAACATGATAAATAACACTAAGACTGGTTCTGTGTTGTGTTTTAGTAATCTCTATTTCTGATTTCTTGCTGAAGAATATTCCTCCTCACAGATAGGAAATGAAAAATGCTCAAAAACAGGAAGAAAAGAGAAACAGAAAATACTAGACAAGCTTAAAAGGCTATTAACTGTGAGATTTTAAAAAACTATATAAAAATGCTATATGTAAAATATAAATGATACATGTATAAATGCTTTTCTTGGATTATATGAAGTACAGAAATTGGCTCCATAAGTGATAACAACTTTGAATTGGCCAGAGAACCTAAAAGCATTGTTCAAATCTACATTTTTTTTTTTTCTATTTTTGAGACAGAGTCTCACTGTGTCACCCTCAGTAGAGTGCCCTGGCTTCACAACTCAGAGCAACCTCTAACTCTTGGGCTTAAGTAATTCTCTTGCCTCACCCTCCCAAATAGTTGGGACTATAGGCGCCCTTACAACACCTGGCTATTTTTTGTTGTTGCATTTGTCATCTTGTTTTAGCTAGCCTGGGTGTATGTGGCCAGTGCCCTACCCATTGAGCTATGGGCGCTGCCCTGTTCAAATCTACTCTTTAAATTTGAAAATCATACCTGATTTATAATTTTTTTTTTAAGGCGGGTTTTATTCCATCACCCAGGCTGGAGTACTCATAGCATGATCATAGCCACTACAGCCTCAAATCCCTAAGCTCCTCAGCTTTCTACAGGCATGTGCCACTGCGCCCAGCTGAAATTTGTTTGATTTTTTTTTTTTAATAGAGACGGGGTCTCTGTTGCTAAGGGTGGTCTCAACTTCCTGGGCTGCAGCAATCCTGCTTACTCTCCCATAGTGCTGGGATTACAGGCATGAGGCACTATGCCAGGCCAATACTCTTTTTCACTGTTACATCAAGCCATCAAAGAACATATTTTATATAAAGTGTTACCTTATTAAAATTGTGGTTGTACATTGATAAATATAGAAGACTTTCTAATTTATGTCACAGTTTTTATATAGCAGAGTCCAAAAGACGCTTTTTTTCCTAATATAAAGGGATTTGAAGTTTTATGTATGGATATTTTTTGGAAGGAGTTACTCGTCTATTATGTTTATTATTTCTTCCTTCTCTGTGAGATCAAAATGATGTTATTATTCCAGATGCCCAAGTTCAAGTGTCCATCACTGGTGATGAGAACCTCTCAGATAAAAAACAGAAAGAAGAAATCTTTAGTACAAGAGCAGTGACTAAAGCTGACCAGCCTGAAGAAAAAGAATCCTTGCGGAAGGACACTGCAGGTAGCTAGACTGGATTGTCTGCATATTATGTTCTTCTGTTTTCCTAAAATGATACTATTCCTTTAAGAATATCTATATACAGGAATGTATTCTCTATTATCCTCTTGCTGTCTTCAACCTTCCTCTCTATCTTGCTCATATTTTAAATACTTAAGCTACATGTTTTATACACTCTAGCAGACAAAATTGCCATATTTAAAGCTCTCTGAGATATTTCTGGAGAACTTTTGTATAGTAAGCAAATTACCTCTGTTGATAAAATATTTCAGGACCACGAGATACTTATTCTGTACTACCATTTTTGTATATAAACCTTTATTCTTTAGGAGTGCAGTTTGTTTACTTCTTAATACCTATTAGGTAATTTTACTTCATTTGGATTATTCTGATTAAAAATGGCTATAATAATGTGACCAGTTAGGATTAGTTTTGGCTCTGAGGGATGAAAACAAAAAATAACAGTGGCTTAAAGAAGACGGAAAATTATTTTTCTTCCTCATAAAGATTCAGAGGAAGGGGCGGCGCTTGTGGCTCAGCGAGAAGGGCGCTGGCTACTGAGGGTGGCGGGTTCAAACCCAACCCCGGCGAACTGCAAAAAAAAAAAAAAAAAAGTAGCCGGGCGTTGTGGCGGCGCCTGTAGTCCCAGCTACTTGGGAGGCTGAGGCAAGAGAATCGCCTAAAGCCAGGAGTTGGAGGTTGCTGTGAGCTGTGTGATGCCACGGCACTCTACTGAGGGCGATAAAGTGAGACTCTGTCTCTACAAAAAAAATTTAAAAAGGGTGGCGCCTGTGGCTCAAAGGAGTAGGGCGCCGGCCCCATATGCCATAGGTTGTGGGTTCAAACCCAGTCCTGGGCAAAAACTGCAAAAAAAAAAAAAAATTCAAAGGTAGGGATTCCAGGATTGACATCATGCACCAGAGTATTCAAGAAACAAAGCTCTTGCATTCTCAAACTATCACCATCATTCATATTCCAGAACGCAGAACAAAAGGGAAAGAAAAAGCATATTCTTTCCTTTAAGGATACTCCTCAGAAGTTACATGTACCATTTTCCTTATATCCTGTTGGTCAGGCTGGCCACATCAAGATAAATGGCCAGGGAGGCTCGGAAATAGTCTTTATTCAGGTATCCATGTGCCCAGCTAATGTTAGGGTTCTGTTTTAGAGGAAAAGGAAAATGGATATTAGAGGACAGATGGCAGTTTCTGCCACAATTGTAAACTAGAAACATATTTTAGAGCACAATTAGCCGTTTCTTTATGTATTGCTTTTCTAAAAAGAATAAATTATTTTCTGGGCAATACTTCAAAATTATACCCCCCTTTTGCTGTTGCTAAATGAATGTTCCAGAAACAGTTTTGATCACTTTAGTTTCCTAATCAAAAACTATACGTTTCATTGCCGTTAAGAATAAAATCTGAACTCTTCTAGGATAGTCTCCCATAAGAGTAGGATCAGCTATTCTTACTTCTTTAGAATGCTGGTTCTACTTTTCCTTATTATGTTCTGTAATCAAATGAATTGTATACTTGCTGTATTTTTTAATTGCTCAATTGCTTCCTGACTCCATTTCTTTGTTGGATAGTTACTTTTGTCTAAAATGCCTTTGTCTTTCCATCGCAGTGTGTATCCTATCTTAGCTGTCTTCTAATGGCCAACTCAGTTGTCCAGAGTTCTGCAATAGTTAGAATTAGCTAGAATTAGTTTTTCTTCCTTCAGATCCTTATAACTCTTTATCTGGCTCTCTTTTGTGGTGTAATTCTTTAATTTAGTATGACATCTATTTATGTACATGACTTTAACCCCAATCTAGATTGTTTTCTAAAAACATTTCTGAGTGATCTTTTTTTTTTTTTTTTTTTTTTTTTTGAGACAGAGCCTCAAGCTGTCGCCCTGGGTAGAGTGCCGTGGCATCACAGCTCACAGCAACCTCCAATTCCTGGGCTCAAGCGAATCTCTTGCCTCTGCCTCCCAAGTAGCTGGGACTAGAGGCGCCCGCCACAACGCCAGGCCATTTTTTGGTTGCAGCCGTCATTGTTGTTTGGCGGGTCCGGGCTGGATTCGAACCCGCCAGCTCAGGTGTACGTGGCTGGCGCCTTAGCCCATTGAGCCTCTTTTATATTTTTTCTTTCACATCAGTAACAAAGCCTTTCACATAATAGATGCTTGAGAGGCGTTTTTAAATATTTTTTTGTTGGCCAGGCACATTGGCTCACTCCTATAATCCCAGCACTTTTGGAGGTCAAGGCAGGAGAATCTCTTGAGGCCAAGAGTTTGAAACCAGCCTGAGCAGCTCTGCAAAAAATAAAATTAGCCATGTATGGTGGCATATGCCTACTTGGGAGTCTAAGACAGGAGGATCACACTAACAATTCAAGGTTACAGTGAGCTGTGATCATATCCACTTCAACTTGGGCAACAGTGAGACCTATCTCTTAAAAAAAAAAAAATGAAATTGTTCACTTCCTGTTGATGTACTAATTTCCTTGTCTTAGGTTCTAGTCACATTCCTGCTGCAGAGCCCTCAACTCAAGTACAAGACACAAAAATTGAAAACCTGCCAGACACCAAAGGCACTAAACAGAAAGAAGAGACCCAGAGTAAGATGACAGTTCTTATGGAAGCCTGGACAGAGAATAAGGAGTCCTTACAGATAGATAATGAAGGTAATGGGATTGAGGTGTGTGTGTGTGTGTGTGTGTACATTAATGTCAGTGTTTGTGTGTTTTCATTTCATTCTGATGAGAATATTGCTCATGATTTAAATAGTGATTTATTTTTTCTTTTTTTTTACTTACGTAAATCATTTCATTGCTACTTTATGTGTTCATTTGTATGTAAAGTAATTGTTACTTCTGGATAAAGATAGTTGCAACTTAGAAACAGGATTATAAATAAATACACAATGCTGAATACTATTAAAAGTGAAACATTGGGGCAGCGCCTATGGCTCAAAGGAGTAAGGCGCCAGCCCCATATGCCAAAGGTGGCGGGTTCAAACCCAGCCCTGGCCAAAAACTGCAAAAAAAAAGTGAAACATCATGTCTCAATACTAAAATCTAAAGGTATTCCAGAAGATTGTGAGAAAAGACAGATCATAAATATAAACTTCTACAATATTGCTGTAAAAAATAACCAAAATGAAATCTATTTATATTTTTTCATGGTCACCTTTTTTTTTCTGACAGAAAAGTAAAGCATATAGAACACGAACCATTACAACCCAGCTTTCAAGCTTTACTTCGTAGGGTAAAATAGAACAGTACCTAGATAAGGAGAGAAAAGTGTCAAGGAGCTAATATATGTAATCTATATTTTGAAAATAGTCTAGATTCAACTGCTAGAGTGTATGAAATAAATGATTTTTGAAAAGGGTACCAAGACAATGGGGAAATGATTGTCTCTTCAACAAAGGAATTTGGGAAAACTGGATATCTATATGCAAAAGATTAAAGTTGGTCTTTATTTACACTACATATAAAAACTAGCTGAGAAATGGGGTAGAGACATAAACAAAAGACTTAAAATCATAAACTCTTACAGTAAAACATAGGGGACAAGCTTTAGGACATTGAACTCGGCAATTTCTTGAATATGACACCAAAAGCAAAAGTAAACAAGTGAGACTATATCAACCTTGAAAACTTGTACATGCCGGAGGAAACAATACATAATGAGCATGAATAGGCAACCTACAGAATGGGAGAAATGTTTGTAAATCACATATCTGATAAGGGGTTAATATCCAGAATATATAAAGAACTTCCACTCAATCAGAAGAAAACAAACAACCTAACTTTAAAGTGGGTAAAGGACTTGAATAGAAAGTTCTTCAAAGAAGATATACTAACGGGCAATAAGTATATGGAAAGATGTTTAACATCTCTAATAATAAGAAAAATGTAAATAAAAACCACAGTGAGATAATACCTTACAACTCTTAGGAAGGCCACTATCAAAAGAGCAGAAGATAAAAAGTGTCGGTGCATATGCAGAGAAATTGAAACCTAGTGCACTCTTGGTTAAAATGTAAACTGGTACAGGTATTATGGAAAACAGTATGAAGGTTCCTCAAAAAAGTGAAAGGAATTATCCATAAGATACAACAGTCCTACATCTGGACATACAACCTACAGAATTCATCTCAGTATAGTGGCTCACACCTGCAATTCTAGCAATTTGGGAGGTAAACATGGGAAAATGACTAGAGGCCAGGAGTTCATGACCACTTTCAACAACACAGCAAGACCCTCTCTCTATCAAAGTTAGAAAAATTAGCCACGTGCCTATAATTCCATCCTGGGAGTTTGAGGTTAGAGTGAGCTATGATGATGCCACTTCACTCTAGCCCAGGCAACAGAACTGAGATGTTGTCTCAAAAAAGAAAAAAAAAAAAACTTCCAAGGCAGATCTTAAAAAAATATCTGTACACTATGTTTATCACATCATTATTCACAGTAAACGAGGCAGTAGCAACCCAAATGTCCATCAACAGATCAATGTATTTAGATAGTATGTATTAATATTTGTTGATTAGAAATACAATAAAATGTGTTACATACATAAGGAAAATATTATGCAGCCTTACAAAAGAAAGAAATCCTGTTACATGCCACAAGATGAATGAACCTTGAGGACAGTATACTAAGCAAAATAAGCTATTCACAAAGGTCAATTACTATATGATTCCATGCATATGAAGTATCTAAAGTAGTTGAAATCATGGAAATAGAAAGTGGAAAGGTAATTGCTAAGGGCTGCAGGAATTAGTGTTTAGTGGGTATAGTTTCAGTGTTACAAATTGAAAAAGTTAGAGATATATTGCACAACAATGTAATATATTGTACTCTTAAAATGTTTAAGATGGTAAATTTAATGTCATATGATTTTTACCACATACTTAAAAATACTATTTAAGATGAAGCAATTCTGCAGTGGGTAGTATGGGAGAAATAGCTTGCAAAAGAAAGATGGAAATTTGATTTATATAGGCACCTTGTAGAAGACACAAAAGTTTTCCTAAATGTTTTACATGCTGAATAAATTTAGAAGAAAAATATATGAGATAAAAGTTAATACAATAATGAGATGAAAAGGAGATTTAGGAGATAGGAGAACAAATTGAAGTGAAAAAATTACGTCAGTTAGGACAAAGAATGGGATTTGGACTGATAATGAAAATCCAACACAATAATGTCTGTTGTTATCTCTAACAAAGATAACAGAAAAGTAATAAACAGATAAGAATTGAACCTGCATTTTAAAAAGAACTTTGCAGTTTTCAACTAAGTCCTAGGAAAAATTTGTAGGTAATGATCAATATTGGGACATATGTTGCTGGTAGAATTGAACTTCAAAGAAAAAGAATGAATTTTTCCATGCAGAAAATGCAAGAAGGAAAGCAAAAAGACCATTACGAAGGGGATAGGCAGATGAAAGAGAGTTTAAGGTAGTATAAATGAACTAATTGCATCTTTAAAATTGAGAAACCAAGAAGTAAAAATATGTGATACAGCAACAACAAAAATAAATAAATGGGACTTGATTAAATTAAAAAACTTACGCGCAGCAAGGGAAATAATCAACAGAGCAAATAGAGAACCTCCGGAATAGGAGGGAACATTCATAAACTATAATCTGGTAAAGGGTGATAACCAAAATCAATAAAGAACTTAAACAGATCAGCAAGAAAAAAACAACTTGGTTAAAAAGTGAGCAAAAGACATGAACAGAAGCTTTTCAAAAGAAGATTGACAAATGTCCAACAAACATGGAAAAATGCTCAGTGTCACTAATCATGGGGAAAATGCAAATTAAAACTACAATAAAACATCATATTACCCCTGTCAGAATGGCTGTTACTAAAAAGTCAGATACCAAAAGATGCTAGCATGAATGCAAAGAGAAAGAAACACTTATACTTTGTTGGTGTTATTGCAAATGAGTATAACTTCTATGGAAAACAGTATGGAGATTTCCCAGAGAGCTAAAAGTATACCTACCATCTGATCTAGTAGTGCCACTAGCAGGAATGTACACAAAATAGAAGAAGTCATTTTATCAAAAAGACACCTGCACTGGAATGTTTATTACAGCACAATTCCCAGTTGCAAAGATATGAAATCAACATAATTGCCTGTCAATTTATGAGTGGATTAACAAGTTTTGGTATATATGTATCATGGAGTACTTAATCAGCAGTTAAAATAAATGAGTTAATATCTTTTTTTTTTTAAATATATGTATTTTATTATTATTCTTCATTACATTATTTCCCTCCCACCCCTCCGTGGTAAGACAGAATTGATTTACAGAAAAGAATACAGAAAACACCAAAGCTCCTGCTAAAGGGAGAGATTTCAAGTGGGGAGAGAGATGCCCTCTCCGTTCCTCTCCCGGTCTTTCCCCGTCTCCTCCTCTAGGCCTCTAGCCTCAGGGTATATATAGGTGTGTGGGTTCCTTGGCCAGGAAACAAATGAATACAGTCCCTTCCACCGGGGGCACAGAAGATTTCTTAACTCTAGTTTTACAGCCCAGCATATGGTCTGTTTTGATAAGTGTTTCATGTACATTTGAAAAGAATATGTATTCTGCAGTTGTTGAGTGAAGGGTTTTATAAATCCATATCATCAAGTTGGTTGATGATGTTCAGGTCTTTTATAAACTTACTGATTTTCTATATTAAACAAATGACTATATTTATGGGTTTGTCTATTGCTTCTTTCATGTGGGATAGTAATTGCTTCATGTATTTTGAAGCTCTGTAATTGAATGAATGCACGTATAGGATGGTTGTGACTTTTTGATTAATTGACTCATTTATCATTATAAAATTTTTCTTTTATTTATTTACTTATTTGAGGCAGAATCTGACTCTGGGTAGAGTGCCGTGGCATCACAGCTCACAAGAACCTCAAAACTGTCGACTCAAACGATCCTCTTACCTCAGCCTTCCGAGTAGCTGAGACTACAGGTGCCACCACAATGCCTAGCTAGTTTTTCTATTTTTAGTGGAGAAAGGATCTTCCTCCTGCTGAAGCTAGTTTTGAACTCCTGAGCTCAAGCGATCTACCTGCTTCAGCCTCCCAAAGTGCTAGGATTATAAGCATGAGCCACTGTGCCTGGCCTCTTTTTATTTTTGGTAATATTCTGTACTCTGAAGTTGATATCAATAATGTAATATTGAACTTCTATACTCTAAAGTTGATATCAATAGTGTAACATTAACATAACCATTTCTGGATTTTTAATTAAGTCATGTTTGTACAATGTATCTTTCTTGTTCTTTTAGCCTATCTATGTTTTTATATTTAAAGCAGGTTCCTCTAGACAGCATGAATTAGGGTTTATTTTTAATTTAATTGGACAACTTCTTTTTCATTGGAAAATTCCATGTAATTGCAATTTTTAAACATTTTACATTTAATGTAGTTATTGAGATGGTTAGATTGAAGATTACTATTTTTTAGATTATTTTCTTTTTGTTTTACCTTTATTTGTTCCATTTTCCTTCTATTCTTACATTCTTGGATTGAATATTTTTTACTATTGCAATTTAATATCTTTATCACTCTGTTAGTTATATGCTCTTGCTTTGTTTTTTAAGCAATTACTTTGTATTTTCCAATACTTTTTTGTTAGTCTACCTTCAACTAACACTGTACCACATTTTATATTATTTACTTACCATAGAATACAGTCATCTCTCAGGATCTGAGGGGAGCTTGTTCCAGGACCTCCCACCACCAGATACCAAATCACTTGAGTCCTTTAAATAAAATGGTGAGAAGCACCTATGGCTCAGTGGGTAGAGTGCTAGCCCCATATACCGAGGGTGGGGGGTTCAAACCCAAACTCAGTCAACTAAAACAGCAGTGGCAGCTGCAACAAAAAGTAGCCAGGCATTGTGGCAGGCACCTGTAGTCCCAGTTTCTCAGGAGGCTGAAGCAAGAGAATCATTGAAGCTCAAGAGTTGGAGGTTGCTGTGAGCTGTGACATCACAGCACTCTACCAAGGGCAACAGAGGGAGAGTCTGTCTCAAAAAAAAAAAAAGGCATTATATTTACATAAAACCTATACACATCTTCTCATATACTCTAAATCAGTGGTCCCCAAACTTTTTGGAACCAGGAACTGGTTTCATGGAAAACAATTTTTTCAAGACCCCCTAGGGGGTGGGAGAGTGGTTTAGGGATAATTCAAGTATAACTTTGCATGCACAGTTTACAATAAGGTTCCTGTTCTTATGAGAATCTCATGTCACCACTGGTCCGACCAGAGGTGGAGCTCAGGCAGTGATGTGAGTGATGGGGAGCAGCTATAAAGACAGATGCAGCTTTGCTCACTCTCCTGCTGCTCACCTCTGCTGTGCAACCTGGTTCCTAACAGACCACAGGCCAGGGGTGGGGACTGCAACTCTAAATAATCCCTGAATTACTTATAATACATAATGCAGTGTAAATGCTATGTAAATTGTTATAAAGTATTGGTTTTTATTTATGTTTTTTGTTGTATTGTTATTTTCTTTTTTTTTCCCCTCCAAATATTTTTGCACTGAGATTAGTTAAATTTATGGAACCTGCAGGTCCTCAGGCCAGCTATATTTCCATTTTTCCAATCCCTTTTGTGCCACTGATGTCATGAAGCTTACTTCTATATATGTTATAAACCCCTACCACAAACTATTGTTCTTGTCACTTTAGTGTTTTGTTTAAATAAATTTAAAAATAAGAAAAATTTTTCACATTTACTTGCATATTTAACATTTCTGATGTTCTTCATTTCCTTGGGTAGATCCAGATTTGCACCTGGTATCATTTTCCTTTTGCTTGTGGGACTTCTTTAACATTTCTTATAGTGTAAGGGTGTTGGCAAAGAATGTTCTCAAATTTTGTCTGAAAATTTATATATTACTTTTGGTGTTTTTACAGATTTTTTTTTCTGAGTATAGATATCTAGGATGGCATATTTTTTCTACCAGTATTTGAAAGATGTTTCCCTATTCTATGTTTTTGGCTTAGAATTTTGATAAGAATTCTGCTATCACTTTTATTTTTGTTCTGCAACTGATATATCCATTATTGGTGACTACATTTAAGATTTTCTCTTTGTCATTGCTTTACCGCAATTTATATGTAATTCTTCTTGTAGTGGTTTTCTGTTTCTTTTTTCTGCCTGGGATTTTTTGAGCTTTTTAAATAGGTGATTTATAGTTTCCTGTTAAACCTTTTATCATATGTACTACAGCTGCTTTGAAGCCCTTTGTCTGCTAACTACATCATCTCTGTCATCTCTGCGTCTTTTTTTTTTTTTTGAGACAGAGCCTCAAGCTGTCACCCTGGATAGAGAGCTGTGGCATCACAGCTCACAGCAACCTCTAATTCCTGGGCTCAAGCAAGTCTCCTGCCTCTGCCTCCCAAGTCACTGGGACTACAGGCGCCCACCACAATGCCTGGCCATTTTTTTTTTTTAGGTTGCAGCCACCATTGTTGTTTGGTGGGCCTGGGCTGGATTCGAACCCACCAGCTCAGGTGTACGTGGCTGGCACCTTAGCCCGTTGAGCCACAGGCTCCGAGCCACCTCTGGGTCTTTTTATGTGGACTGATTTTTCTCCTGGAAATGGACTGTGTATTCCAACATCCTTGTGATTTTCAGTTAGGTGCTAGACATTATAATGTTATGTTGTTGAGTGTCTGGATTTCATTGTCCTCCTTTAAAGAGTTTTGAATTTGTTTTGTAGGCTGTTGTTTATAGATTATCACTTTAGATTCTTTCAAAGCTGGTTTTTAAGGGTTATTTGTTTATGTGTTTTTTGTGAGAAAGAGTTTCCTATTCTCACCCTCAGTAGAGTGTCGTGGCGTCACAGCTCACAGCAACCTCAAACTCTTGGGCTCAAGTGATCCTCTTGTCTCAGCCTCCCAAGTAAATGGGACTGCAAGTGTCTACCACAACACCTATACATTTTTAGAGATCGAGTCTTGCCCTAACTCAGGTTGGTCTCGAACTCCTGAGCTCAGGCAATCCACCTGCCGTGGCCTCCCAGGATGCTAGGATTACAGGCTTGAACCACCACACATGACCTTTGTTTTTAAGTTTTTAAGAATAGTTGTAGAGTACTCTTTGCTCGAGAGTTAGTTTTGTCCTGCTACAAAGGTATGACTCTCTGGAGTCTGTATTAAATACTCCACATTTTCAAGAAATTCCTTTTGCCTTCACTATTTAAAGCACATGAACATCTCCCAGCCTTGAGTAAGCTCATGAGAATATTTTAGCTCCAGCTCCCTCATAGTTCTTTGCCTGGCTTGGTGGAATTTTATTGTACATATGTGCTACCTACGATTTAGGAAAAAAACAGAAAAACAAAAACAAGAGAACCCCGATGTGGATTTCTGAAGCTCTTTCTCTGTATATTTGATTCATCTCTGGTATTCCATCCTCCAAATTAGAGTGGCCTTGGCCTTCCTGAGCTCTAATCTCTGTCTCCTCAATTCAATAAGACCACAGTACTTTGGTTGGGCTGCTTCTTCCTGTGCTGCAGTCTAGAAATTGTTTCCAGGAGGAATGCAGGGGCGATCATGGAGATAACTTAGAGAAAACAGCTCTTACTTCTGGTTATCCATTTTCTGAAAACAGCTGCTTCATATTTTGTCCAGTTTTCTGCTTGTTTATGGTGGGAAGGCAAGTTCAGTTGTTTGTTTATAGTGGGATGCCAAGTCATGGCCAGGATTGGAAGTTTCCATACTATAATTTTTAACACAACGTTTAATCAAAGTATAACATACATACAGAAAAGTACCCAAGTCACAAATATTCAGCCTAACAAAATTTTCACAAAGTGAGAATGCCTGTATAAACCAGATTCCAGAACATAATCAGCACCCCAGAGGTCCCCTTCAAGTCATAGTGTTCCCAAGGGTAAGCACCATCCCAATATCTATCACTCTAGATTAGTGTAGCCTTTGTTTTGAACTTTATGGAAATGGAATCACACAGTATGGACTCCTTTCAGTCTTTGTTTTTAAACTCAATCTTGTATTTATGAGATTCATTCATTTTGTTTTGTGTAGATCTACTTAATTTATTTTCACTGCAGTATATTATTATGGTATAAATCAATTTGTTCATTCTATTTCTAATAGTATTGTTTGAAGATACTATAAATAGTTCAGACATGAATATTCTTGTACATATCTTTTGGTGAATATATATATCCCTTTCTTTTAGATATATTCCTAGAAAAAATTGCTGTGTCATATGTTCAGCAATAGTAGATCCTGCCTCACAATTTTCCAAAATAGTTTTAACAACTTATAGCCCAGAAATATATGAGAGTTTCAGGTTCTCCACATCCTTAAGGACACTTGGTAGAGTGAGTGTGTGTGTGTGTGTGTTTGTGTGTGTGTTTCATTTTAGCCATTATGGTGGATGTATAGTGATGTTGCTTTGTGTTTAATGGTAGCTAATAAATCTGAGAACATTTTCATATGTTTGCTTATATGAAGTGACTGTTAACTCTTCTGCCCTTTGGCCCCCTGATTTTTTCTTATTGAATTGTGTAAGTTATTTACATGTTCTAGATAGGAATCTTTGATGTTGTGCATAATGCAAGTATCTTCTCCTACCCTATGGCTTTCCTTTTCACTCTCTTAATTGCCTTTTTGGTGAAATTTTTTAAAAAATTATGATTTAACCTAATTTATCACATTTTCCTTTGTATAGCCCTTTCTGCAACTTGTTTAATAAATCTTTGCCTATCCCAAGTTTATGGCAATAGTCTTATATAGTTTTTCTGAAAAGTTTTATTGTTTTTCTTTTGATGTTTAGATACACAAGCTACCTGGACTTGATTCTTTATATGGTGTGATATAGGAGTCAAAATTTATTTTTTTTAAATATGGATGTCCAGCACTGTTTTTTGAAAAACCTTCCTTTTTCAAAAACTGTTCTTCAGTGACACATTAGTTATAAGTAATGAGATCCTAACAGCATAGACTTGTTTGTGGATTTTTAAAACCTAATATCCTAGATCTATTTGTTTATCCTTATGTAAATATCATCTTTTCTTAATTTCTATAGTTTTTACATCTTGCTATGTTATAGTATAAGTTCTCTTACCTTGTTCCTTATTGCATTACCTGAACTTTTCTTGGCTCTTGCATTTTCATGTAAATTTTAGTCAATTTTCACAATTAACAAATGTTATACTTTTTCCATCATATAGAAATTTCATTGAGAATAAAGGGCTGTATTTGTTTTTGCATTTCTAGGACCCAGTGTGTGCCTTATACATGCATAGTGCTGAACACATTCTGAATAAACAAATGAAGTATTGGACTCTTCAATGCAAAAATATTAGGCACCAATAATATCTTTATTGAAAATGGTACATTGCGTAACCACCTGAAGTTTGCACAGAAGTAGTTTCAAGTCACCATCAGTGTAGGGCAAGGTTCATCAAGCCACAATTTCTAGCTTGTATATTGTGAGAAGATTTTACTGACCAACCTAAAAGGAGGATTCAATTTTTAAGAATGCATCAGACATAAAAATCTCTAAGATCTTTTATAGAAAAGTTGAAAGCAAGTGAATCTACCTTCCCACGCAACTGATTATGAATTATGAATCAATAATTATCAATGTAATTTTTTCCCACTGTAAGTTAATACAATAATCCATATTTGTTTAAAAAATAAATAATAAGAGAATTAACTTTAACTTTAGTTAACTTTAGGATTTTGGTGGGGGGATTACTGCTATAACTTCCTCCATAGCAACTGAAGTTGCTGTAAGTGATCCTCCTTTTTTATTTTTACAGCTTTTTTATTATAGTTATCTGAGAAATCCAAACTGTAGTAGTGGAGGTAAAAACTATAAAAGTTTTAATGTAGCATCACTATATAAAACACTGTTGTCTTGCTGCACTTCTCCCAGAAATACTTAAAGGAGATGTGATGGGAAGTCTCTGGTTGGGGATGATCCAATATTTTTAAGCTACCTTCATAATAAGTGGAGTCACCTCAACTAATATTTGCTTGAGTTTGTTAGGGTCACCATCATAGTTATATAAAAACAATATAAGTGTATTATTTAACTTGCCATGATCTTAAAGTGATGTAAATAGAAACATAAATTGATTTCAATCCACATATTTAAAATCATGATCTCATTTATACCATCTATATGTGACCATAAAATTTCAAGAGGAGTCAGTTTTAAAATTCTGAATTATCTGTAGAAATTAAGCTATAATTGTATTAGAAAATATAAATAAAACCTAGATTTATTTTACTTTAATCCTTGTTTTTTCACATACATGTCTGTATAATAGGATGGAGATATTGTTTAAGAGAACATTTTGTCCTGCCATAAGTGAAATTAGAAAAAAGCAATACTCTTAAAATTGACACAAGATCTAGAAGAAATATTATCGACTACTTCACCAATATAGCAAAACTTTAAAATTTGCTTTTTCAGCTACATTTTGTATGTTTGTGTTTATTTGACTGATTTCCAGAGATAAAATTAGCAATCAGAAAAGTTTGGAGAGCTGACAAAATATCTTCAGGACATCTATACAAAATAAAAGCTTTCATGGTAGTGTAACTTCACTTACAGAGAATGAAATTCATTGGCAAGATCTTTACTTTCATTCATCACCATTATTTGTCTTTTTGTCTCTAAGTAAGTGATATAATAATGTGGTCTGTGGTGTTTAGAAAGGAAACATTTTGATTGCAAATCAAGTGAGTGTATAACTGTAACACTGATTTCAATCAAAATTCCTACTGTATGCTCGTTGGCCTCCTGAGTAATTATCAAAATTTTAATCCTTAGATATTTTAAATCTTTGGATGGATGGATGGATGGATAGATTGATTAATTTTGGACTGATATCTATATTTCATCTATCTCTATATCTCTAGATCTCTCTCTTTTTCTTTCTCTCTCCTCCCTCTCTCTATGTATATATGTGTATATATAGGAGAAATTCAAAGATTTCAGGAGGCAGAGAAATTGCTTTGTACATAGGAAATGCCATTATGGAATGCTGACCCTGCAGCAATGTATTATCTTAATTTCGACTTGCTATACATCTTAGCAGGTATTCACACACAGACTAAAATGCAGTGAGAAATAATTCAGTGTTCCCAAAGTTGGCTTAGCTTTTATACAAAAAATATGGCTCCATTAATAAATAATGTTCAAACATGTACAAAGAAACCCAAGGAAAATACAGTTCCCTAACTTCTAACATGAATATAGCTGTTTAAATTTCACTAAGAAGCAATTTATGATAGTTTATCTAATGCTCTAATG
Organism: Perodicticus potto; assembly: GCA_963574655.1. Classification (NCBI taxonomy): domain Eukaryota; kingdom Metazoa; phylum Chordata; class Mammalia; order Primates; family Lorisidae; genus Perodicticus; species Perodicticus potto. The sequence continues at coordinate 28,373 of CAUYRH010099396.1, forward strand.
GATTTGGTGAAATAAATTTTAGTTTAAATGGATTTAGAGAGGACTTTACACATGTGGGGTTATATGAATGACAAATTTCTTATTTATCTATTTGAGATTAATATTTCTAGAAGCAGTAGAGAAAACACGAATCTCAGTTTGGGTATGTATGGTTCAACTCAATGTCTATTTACTGTCTTTCTTTCCTCTGTTTTAGTTACTTTCTAGAAGTTCTGGCTGATCACATAAACCTTTTTTTCCCCTTTTTTACAGAGAAATATTGTTAAAAAACAAGAGAGAGAAAAATTTATATGTCTTACACTTAAAAGGATCTTTTGGGCTTTTCCTTTTACAGCTTCTCTCTTTTTGTCCCCATTTGGTTTTTTGTGAATGTTTTTCATTAGTTATTCTTAAAGGTAATAAATATGTGTGACAAAGTTATAGCTTCTGCATTTTTTTCTATTTTTATAGTTGTGGTGGTTTCTGATCATTTACAATGAGAACGTATGAAATTTATTTGTATTAAATCAAAGATGATTCTAAAAATGGCTGCAGAGTCACACAATGATTGTGGATAGTATTTCCTTGCCCTTGGTGAAATCCCTTTAAATCCCTCTGTGTTGGGCTTTCTCATCCTGCAATTCTGAAAACAGTTATGATTCAAGTCCAGCCAATTCCCTAGATTCAGGTCGGGAGTCTGTAGTAAATTTTGTTTTTCAGGAAGGATTTAAATCAACTTAAGGATGATAACTTTTCAATAAGTTCTTTAGGAAACTAGGATATTTGAGAAATACTTGCTTATCATTTTGAATTTGGCCTTATGCGAGAAAGCCCTGGTATCCTATAAACTGTCCCTTGATTATAAAGACATGTGACTCTGGGGTGGGTGACCCATAGGTCTGACTCGGCAGCAGGACTGTCCATGGATATCTGGAGCTCAAAGTCTATGTAACATCTGCTATACTGATGTTTCAGGGTTTTTGCAGCTTTTTCAGCTCAATCTCTATAGTAAATCTTACAATATAAGAAGCCCACTTAAGGTAAAGAACTTATGGGGCTTTCCATTTTATGTCCCTTTTTAGAGAGTGTTTGTCTGCCTCACAGAGTCACATAAAGAGTCTTTATCTCTTTCCTGAGGCCTAGGGCTTTGAACACTGTAGATATTCATACACAAAGAGTGATACTGAATCACATACCTATACCCTGAAAATTCTACACAGTGAAATGACAAAAAGTAATAGGATTCTGATGCCAGGTTTAGTTTTTCAGACAAGAACATTTAGCAACCCCTTAGATTATAACTGATTGAAAATAGAATGTATATTTTCTGAATCTTCTTGGAGACCTAATTTTATTCTTTGTAATATTTGATTTGATTAGGAAGTATTCTAAGTGTAGATGTCAGCAATTTGAGTGTATATTTTTTGTTGTTTTGATGTAGCTTTGAATCTAAGAATTGAAGTATCTTTAATTATTTTATCCATCTATTTACCTTTCAGCATTATTAAATTGCCTTCTATGCACCAAACATTGTGACAGATGCTGAGTAAGAAACATGAACATCACATGAATTCTGTTATTGAGAAGTTCACAGTTTGGTGGGAATGGGCACAGATACAGAAAAAATTACTATAAGGTATAAGGTATAAGACAAGGCATGGTGGCTCATACCTGTTACTCTAGCACTTTGGGAGGGTGAGGAGAGAACATCACCGAGGCCAGGAGTTCAAGACCAACTGAACAAAAGCAAGATTCTCATCTCTACTAAAAATAGAAAAAAATTAGCCTGGTATTGTGTCAGGAACCTATAGTTCCAGCTAGTCTGGAGGCTGAGGCAGGAGGATTACTTGAGCCTAGGAGTTTGAGGTTGCGTGAGCTAGGCTGATGCCATAACACTCCAGCTTAGGAGGCAGAGCAAGACCCTTTCTCAAGGGAAAAAAGGAAAGAAAGAAACAAACAACATATAAAGAAGGATGTGGAAAGGGGCCTTACTGTTTAAAGGTTCTCAGATGGCAATCAGAGGGCAGATTTGGTGTCCAAAGTGCCAGGGTCAGATAGAAGCTGACATTGCCTTTCTAGGCTGGAAAGCATAAGGCTTACTGAGGAGAAGGAAGAGAATATGGGGGTGAAGGCCTAGAAAGTGGGGTTTCGATGGGTCTCAATCCTCTGGGTGGTTGGCAACCACTGAAGGATTATAAGTAATGGAATAGCAATTGCATATATGCACATATGCACTCAAAGTGAAGAAAAGCTTAAAGCAGTTCAAATCCAGGCCAGGAATAATGAAAGCCTAAACATTTGATAAGAACAGTAGAAATGGAGAGAAGGAAAGAGTTTTGAGAGAAACCAAAGGTTAGAAATCCAAGGATTTAGTGATGGCTTGACTGTGACGGCTTGGGGCAGGCTTCTGGTTTGAATTACTACATGTAGAGTGTCTAGGGAGAGCAAAAGGAGGAGCGGCTTTGTGCTGGGAAGAGAGATGAGAGATGCTCATGTGGTTGGATTGAGATTCAGGTGTTCATGAAACATCCAGCTGGAACTGTCCAGGAGGCCATTTAATGGCTGGGTTTATGGACTTAAACAGAACAATCTAGAGATATAGATTTGGAAATCAACATTGCCAAAGTAGTAGTTACACAATAATTACCTTAATGAGTGTTATATTTCTGTCAGTGTCTGTGCCTATTCTTTCAAAATTGATTGAACTTTAAATTTGTTATTTAAACAAAACCAACAATATATGCCATTAGGGCATACAAGTAGATAGCATCTTTTTATGTGTTTCAGTATATCCCACCAGGACATTCACATTATCTACAGTTGGTAAATAGTGGATTTAAATAAAGCCCCAATCAAAACTATGTTGGAAATACACTGTGTTTTGTTTGTTTTGTAGTAGAATGGCTTTGAACTATGTATACATAAGAAAGAATAAGGAATAGAATATTTATTTATTACCCCAATGGTCAGATTGAAAATAATTAATTTTTGAGAGAGCAAAAGATAAATAGCCCAAATGAGGAGTGATCTTGAGAGCATCTGAGCCCTTGGACATCATTTGTTATTTTCAGGATCCTATTAGCATTGTTAGAAGTTCTTCATATGGATGATAATCAAGATCTTTTATTTCTGTTTTTTTCCCTATGAGATATTTTTCATGTTGCTAAGAATGTAGGAAATGCTTTGAGTAGTTACTACTGTCATTGGTGATTTTAATCTGAACATTGCTTTTTATTCCTTTGTTTTCTCAAATCTTACCAAAAGTTTTGAACATTTCTTTTGTTATTTCTATAGTCTCTCCACAGAAATCCTTATAGATCCATTGACTTGAGAAAGTTTTAGGTATACAGGCAGCAATGTCCCCCCAGAGTGTGACTCTTAGCCAACTTGACTCTGACAAATTATTTAGAGATGCTAATTAAGTTACACGTGAGCCATGATCTTTGGAGCCTTTACTGATTTGTCATGTGGTTACTGGTCAGTTTTCAAGGTCAACAGGAAAGGGGCAGTGCTAATAGAAGTCATTATTTGATACATAACTTGACTTGGGACAGAATGTTGACCTCTCGTCATTATAGGAGACACAGAGTGGAGCATGGCCCCTAATGCCAGAAAGTGTGATGATACCTAGGCTGTCACAACGGGAACCTCAATAGCTATTCAATTAAAATCAGATGTTCCACCAGAGGAAAGTACATGACACACATCACACCAGGCTAAAGGGCATGATCCTTTCACTTTGGAAGGCTACAGAGTCTTACGCAGAGGGTCGTATGGTTCGTAATTAGAGGAGTTTGATCTCTGACAAGATGAACAATATTATTTTCTGGTTCCACAGTAGGGTGTTCATGATGGATTTTGTGTGATGATTTTGTTGGTTATAGAGTTGTCTCTAGCATCTCTGTATCCAACCCCTCCACCTCTTCTATAATTAAGTTTTGGAAGACAAGAGAGAGTGTGGTTTACAGACGGGTTAATTCTAGACATGGATTTACATGTTGACATTTCCCAGTTAGTTCACAGCTCATAGTAGAATTCTGTTGAAACTCTGCCATGATATACTGCCAGCAAGAGGGAGTGGTGAAAAATGCTAGGAAGACTAGTGACGGCTAAAATAACACAAAATAGTACTGCTGTCATCACCTGTTTTGACAACACAGACCTTCCCAAAAGTACAACAAGAAGACCCCAACATATTTCACAGTATTTTAAGGAGCAAAAGTTAGCATGCATCATTCTGATCATTTTAAGGGTGAAAAAGTAATAAGTTAGTTTTTCAATGAAAATGAATCTTCTTATTTTAAACAAGCTGGCCACTGGACACTTTACCTACCCCTCTTTATTTATTTTTATTGAAAATGCCTTGTCTCTTTTATTCCTTGTGCAGTTTGAAATTAACTTTCAGTTTCTTTCCTTCAGGGAAAAGACAATCATTTAGTCCTTTAAAGTACTTGCTTTGTGTAATAGCCAAATTTAGGGAAATATAAATTAAAACCATTTGCTGTGATTAAATCTGAAACTAACAAATATTTCCACGCATTCAACATAACTACTTTTTTTACTGACATGAATGTTTGGTGCAAGATACCCTATTTGTAAAATGTTTGCACTTGGCTCATCATAAAAGGTGTTTTCTTTCTTTTTCTCTGAAAAATACCAATTAGGCCTGATTATGTGTTGTCACTCACTTTATGCTCTCTTTCCAATGCAAAGAAAAAATAAACAAAACACAGAAGTTGGTCTTAAATATCAAAGATCAAACAAGATGAAGAAAAAAAATCCATTACCCTATGGACTCTTGAAAATTAAAATACAAAAGTCTCCTGAAACAGTACTGCTTTATGTAATGTTGCCGTGAAGCAGAGGCAAAAGCCTGTTTATATTAATCATCCTTTCCTGTAGCTTCCATTGGCAATCAACTGGTGCATTTCAGCTGTAAGAGTTTACCTTACCAATGTTTTCTGTCACTGAGTAGTACTGGAAAATGTTTCATAAACCCTGAATATACCAGACGGAGACTACACTGTCTCCTAAAACACTGACAAATCATTTATTAATTTTCATTATGGTGATTAAAACCAGTAAGGTATAAGGGAATCTGGAAGCAAATTAAACACATATTTATTCTAAGCTGGAAGATTTCCTTAAAGTCTTCCTGATTAGAAAGTTTATATTCTTTTGCCCTTGTTCAACTGCTGATTTCAGTGTATTTAGCATTTAGCTGTTAGGTAGATTTGGGTTGAAAAAGTTACTTGTTAAGAGAAATCTTGGTATAAACTACAGTTATCCATGTTGTTATGACTTCTTCTTTTTTTTTTTTTTTTGAGACAGAGTCTCAAGCTATTGCCCTGGGTAGAGTGCTGTGGTGTCACTGCTCACAGCAACCTCAAACTCATGGGGTTAAACCATCCTCTTGCCTCAGCCTCCCAAGTAGCTGGGACTACAGGTGCCTGCCACAATGCCCAGCTATTATTTGGTTATAGTTGTCATTGTCGTTTGGCAGACCTGGGCTGGATTCGAATCGCCAGCCTTGGTGTATGTGACTGGCGCCTTCGCCGAGCCTGTTATGACTTCTATTACACAACTTAGCAATATGTTGCATATCACGTGCTGATATTTCAAATACTGATATTTTTTGGAGTCTTTTGATACTTACTAGAATATTCTTTAAGTCTTACTCTATTGTAATAATGGTGAACTTCCTGACTTATCCAATTCTGAATTTCTATGTCTGTCAAAGACATACCTGTGTGATGTTTTCCATTCATGTTTAAATATTTAACTTGGTTTTAAGATAATTAATACTTTATATATGGTATGATCAATCTTTTTTTATTGTTTGGGATTCATTGAGGGTGCAAAGAATTAGGTTACACTGATTGTTGCTGTTAGGTAAAGTCCCTCTTATAATTGTGTCCCAACCCCAAAAGGTGTGCCATACACCAAAACTCCCATCCCCCTCACTCATCCCCTCTCCCCAATCCCTCATTCCTCTACCCCACCCCTTGTATTGGATTATCTACTGCTGTCATGTTAGAATTGAGTACATTGGAGTCTTGCTTCTTCATTCCTGTGATGCTTTACTAAGAATAATGTGTTCCACTTCTATCCAGGTTAATACAAATGATGTAAAGTCTCCATCTTTTTTAGTGGCTGAGTAGTATTTCATGGCATACATATACCACAGCTTGTTAATCCTTTCCTGGGTTGGGGGGCATTTAGGTTGTTTCCACATTTCGCAATTGTAAATTGAGCTGCAATAAACAGTTTAGTGCAAGTGACCTTATGATAAAAGGATTTTTTTTTTTCTTCTGGGTAGATGCCTAGTAATGGGATTGCAGAATCAAATGGGATGTTTAATTTGAATTCTTTGATGATTCTCCTTCTCAATACTTCCTTCCAAAAACGTTGTATTACTTTGTAGTCCCACCAGCAGTTTCAAAGTTTTCCCTTCTCTTCACATCTATGCCAGCATCTGCAGCTTTGGGACATTGTGATGTGGGCCATTCTTACTGGGTTAGGTGATATCTCTGGGTGGTTTTGTTTTGCATTTCTCTAGTGACAGGGACAATGAGAATTTTTTTCAAATGTTTGTTAGCCATTCATCTGGCTTCATCAGAGAAGTTCTTGTTCATATCTTTCACCCAGAGGTACATGGGATTGTTTACTCTTTTTCTGTTTTTTAATTTGACTTCTCTGTAGATTCTAGTTATCACTCTTTGTCATATTGATACCCTGCAAATATCTTTTCCCATTCTGAAGGTTGTCTTTTTGCTTTACGTATTGTGTCTTTAGCTGTGCAGTAGCTTTTCAGCTTAATTAAGTCTCACTTGTTAATTTTTGTTGTTGTTGCAATGGCTGTTGAAGTCTTTGTCATAAAATCTTTACCTAGTCCAATATCATCAAGGGTTTCCTCCACACTTTCTTCTAAGATTGTTATCATTTTGTGTCTTAAATTTAAGTCTATTATCCATGTTGAGTCAATTTTTGTAAGGGGAAAAACGTGTGTTTTGAGTTTCAGTCTTTTACATGTGGTTATCCAGTTCTCCCAGCACCATTTGCTGAATAGGGATTCTTTTCCCCACTGTATGCTTTTGTTTGGTTTATCAAAGATCAGATGGAAAGTAGAGACTGGTTCCATCTCTTGGTTTTCTATTCTGTTTCATACCTCTGTGTATCTATTTTTATGCAATACCATGCTGTTTTGATTATTGTGGACTTATTATATAGCCTAAAGTCTGGTAGGGTGATGCCTCCAACTTTGTTTTTGTTACTAAGAATAGCCTTAGCTTTATGGAGTTTTTTCTCATCCTCTACAAAACAAAGTACTACTTTTTCCAGTTCTTCAAAATATGATGTTGGTATTTTAATGGGGATTGCATTGAATCTGTAGATTGCTGTGGGTAGAAAAGACAATGTTGATTCTTCCCAGCAAGAGCATGGTATGCTCTGCCATTTGTTAATGTCTTCTACAATTTCTTTTCTTAGGGTTTCATAATTCTCTTTGAAAAAATCTTTCATCTATTTGGTAGGTGTATTCCATTTTCTTTAAAGTTACTGTGAATGGAATTCTGTCCTTGACTTGTTTCTCAACTAGGTTGTTATTGGCATATACAAAGGCTTCTGATTTGTGGACATGAATTTTATACCCTGAGACATTACTGTATTTCCTATGACTTCCATGAGTTTTGTGGTTGAGTCTCTGGAGTTTTCTCAGTATAAGATCATATGATCAGCAAAGAGGGAGAGTTTGACCTCCTCTACCCCCATTTGGATGCTCTTTGTATCCTTCTCTTGCCTGATTGGATTGGCTAGAACTTCCAGAACTATGTTGAATGATAGCGGCAATAGTGGACATCCTTCTCTGGTTCCAGTTCTAAGTGGAAAAGCTTTCAGTTTTACTCCATTCAGTATGATGTTCACTGTGAGTTTGTCACAGATGGCTTCAATCAGCTTAAGAAATGTGCCACCTATGCCCATTTTCTTAAGTGTTCTTATTAGAAAAGGATGTTGAATTTTTTCAGCTGCTTTTTCTGCATCTATTGAAAGGATCATGTGGTCTTTGTTTTTGCTTTTATTGATATGATGTATTACATTTATGGATTTGCATATGTTAAGCTAAACTTGCAGCCCTTGGATGAAGCCTACTTGATTGTGATGTATGATTTTTTTAATGAGTAGCTGCAATCTGTTAGCTAAGATTTTGTTGAGTATTTTTACACCAATATTCATTTAGTGAAATTGGTCTTCAGTTCTCCTTTTTGGTTGGGTTCATTCCTGATTTGGGAATCAAGATGAAGTTTGCTTCATAGATTGTATTGGGGAAGGTTCCTTCCTTCTCAATATTTTGGAATAGGTTCTGCAGTATAGGTACAAGCTCATCTTTGAAGGTGTGATAAAATTCAGATGTGAAGCCTTCTGGTCCCAGGCTTTTTTTGTTGTTGTTGTTGGAAGCTTTTTTATTGTTTCTGCAATCTCAGTGCTTTATATCAATCTGTTCAAAAGATCTATTTCTTCTTGGTCAAGTGTAGGAAGATATTATGATTCAAGGTATTGGTCCATTTCCTCCACCTTGTCAAATTTCTGGGCATCAAATTTTTGGTAGTAGTCAGAAATAATCTCTTCGATCTCTATGATATCAGTTGTTATTTCCCCATTTTTATTTTTGATTGAGGTTATTAAATATTTTACTCTGCTATTTCTGGTTAATTTGGCCAATGGTTCATTGATTTTATTTATCTTTTTAAAGAACCAAATTTTGGTTTCATTACTTTTCTGAATGATTCTTTTATTTTCAATTTCATTTATTTCTGAATCAATTTTGGTTATTTCTTTTCTTCTGCTAGGTTTGTGACTGGATTGCTGTTCCTTTTCCATTTCTTTAATATGATTCCTTAGGTTATTGTGCACTCTCTTTCTGTTTTCAGATGTAGGTATCTAATGCGATAAATTTCCCTCTTAGCCTTGCTTTTGCAGTGTCCCACAGGTTTTAGTAGCTTGTATCTACATTGCTGTTATGCTCAAGAAAGTTAATGATTTCCTTTTTTATTTCTTCCTCAACCCAAGTGTCATTCAGCATAAAGTTGTTTAATTTCCATGCCTTTGTGTGGGGATGACAATTTTTGTTGAATTTGAGTTCCACCTTTATTTCCTTGTAGTCTGAGAAGGTACAAGGCAAAATTTCAATTCTTTTGAATTTGTTGAGGTTTGATTTGTGTCCTAGTATATGCTCTACTTTGGAGAATGTTCCATGGGCTGATGAGAAGCACATATACTCTTTAGCTTTGGGATGGAGTGTTCTTTATATGTCTATCAAGCACAGTGGTTTTAGGGTCACATTTAAGTTCCTTCTATCTTTGTATAGTTTCTATTTAGAGGATCTCTCCATCTCTGTAATAGGAGTGTTAAGATCCCCTGCTATTATGGTGTTATAGGATGTCATATTGCTCAGAATAATTAAGGTCTGTTTCAATAATCTGGAAGCATTTAAGTTGTTTAAAATTGAGATGTCTTCTTGTTATATTGTTCCCATGAACAATATGAATCATACATCTTTGCCTTTTTTTTTTTTTAATTAAATCATAGCTGTGTACATTAATGCATTTATGGGATACAATGTGCTGGTTTTATATACAATTTGAAATACTTTCATCCAACTGGTTAATGTAGCCTTCACAGCACTTTCTTAATTATTGTGTTAAGACATTTATACTCTACACTTAGTAGATTTGACATGTACACTTGTAAAATGCACCATAGGTGTGGTCCAACCAATTACCCTCTCTCCACCCATCTTCTCCCTCCCCTCCCCTTCTGCTTCTCTTTCCCCTTCATCATGGGCTGAAGTTGGGTTATAGCTTTCATATGGAAGTGTGGGTGCTTATATATCTTTGCCTTTTTTTACTTTAGTTGTTCTAAATCCACTTGTGTCTGAAAATAAGATTGCAACTCCTCCTTTCTTCTGATTTCCATTTGCCTGAAAAATTGTTTTCCACCCCTTAACCTGGAATTTTACTTTGCCCTTCGATGCTAGGTGTGTTTCCTGCAGACAGCAAATGGACAGTTAGTGCTTATTTATCCAATCAGCCAGCCTGCCAAGCCTAAACTGAACCCTATTTAAAAATGGGCAAAACACATGAACAGAAGTTTTTCAAAAGAAAACAAACAAATGGCCAACAAAAATATGCAAAAAATACTCAATGTTGCTAATCATCTCATCAAAGAAGTGCAAATAAAAACCACAATGAGATACTCTCTGACCCCAGTTAGAGTGGCTTTAGTTAAAAAGTCAAAAACAATAGATGCTGGCATGGAGGCAGAGAGAAAGGCATGCTTTCACACTGTCAGTGGAACTGTACATTAGTACAAATTCTATGAAAATAATAGAATAATAGAAATTAGTACAATTTGTACTGAAAACAGTATGCCAGTGGTTTCCAAAAAGAAGTGAAAGTGTACCACAGAAGCAAATGCCAATGTGCAAGTGGTTTATTGAGCTTCTGCTTGTGTAACACACACCAAAGTCTTATTGTCCAGAGCAAGTCATGTGCTTAAGCCTGGAGTCAATACAGGAGGCTGCTCGTCCACCAGGGCAGGAATAAGTAGAAGTGAGGTGACTGGGACCTCTAGTCTACCACAGGTCAGGATCCCAACTGTTATGCTCTAATAAAATCGGGTAAACATTGGTACTCTCTTCACAGAGCTTTTGTGACAACCGAGCTAGTTTTAGTGATGGTAGTGGTAGTGGTAGTTAGAGCAGTCATGACAGAATTAGTAGTAGGAACAGTGATCATAGGCTTCATAGAAGAAATACCATTTTAAGAGTAGAATATCCACTCTTTATGGCAACTACTGAGCTTTAAGTTTTATGGTAAGATGATCTTTAGAAAACCAGGGGTTAGATTTAGTTTTCTTTTCTTTCCTTTTGGTCATATTAAAAACTAATAAAATTTTCATCACAATACAAGGGAATCAAAACATAGCCTGAAAAATAGGCATGATTCATTTAGAGAAGATAATAAGAATTTATAAAATACAATAAAAATATCTTTTATTTAAATAATTAATTAATTAATTAATTAATTTATTTATTTTGAGACAGAACCTCAAGCTATCACCCTGGATAGAGTGCTGTGGCATCACAGCTCACAGCAACCTCCAATTCCTGGGTTCAAGCAAGTCTCTTGCCTCTGCCTCCCAAGTAGCTGGGACTACAGGCACCCGCCACAACACCCGGCCGTTTTTTGGTTGCAGCCGTCATTATTGTTTGGCGGGCCCGGGCTGGATTTGAACCCGCCAGCTCAGGTGTACGTGGCTGGCGCCTTAGCCTGTTGAGCCACAGGTGCCGAGCCTTAAATAATTAATTTAAAAGGTTCTACCTGGTTCAGTTAGGAATCTTGACAGATTGTTAACTGTATTTGACAGGGCTTTTCATGAAGAAATGACTGTAATTCCAAAATAAGCCAGTAATGAATGCTTAGCATTCTTGTAATGTTTCTAGGAGTACCACAGATAGAGGCTAAGAAATGATTAATATCTTCAGAGATACTCCCTGGGATCAAAAACATCTACTGTTAAAAAGAAAAACAAAAAAACTACCGTATCTCCTAGGTAATAATAACCTTAGCATTATTTTTCAGTTCCCACACCAACTTCTAACTATCTTTCTGATTAATCCCTTTCCCTGCATTCCCATCACCACTTGAAGTTTCAGGAACTAATTTTTTTTCCATCCAAGGTTTTGCAAAAGCCTCCTAACTGGGCTCACAACTCTCTACACCCTAATTCTGCAGCCAGAGTTCTCTGTTTCGCAATGCAGATCGGGGCCTGTTGCCATGGTAATGCCATGTCTCAACTCCCATCTTGTACTTTGACACCTTCCTTGTACATACTATAAAGTCCAAAGTGCTCACCATGACACTCAAAACCTTTTAGACCTTGATACATCCTAGACACTAAGTAATAGATGTTGTTAAATGAAAAAATGACCAAGTTTGGGGCTGTTATAATCTATCTATGAATAAGTATCTGTTAGATAATCTTGATACTTACACTTGAATTGCCTTCTAGTTGAATGACTATTTAAGGTATCGGAAGTAATATCTTAGCAAATGTATTAAGACTGTTTCCCTATATACGAGCATTTGACAGTCTGACCTAAATAATTGGGAGTAGTAGTTACATACCTTTGCATTGGTCATGATCACTGACACCCCCCCCCCCCGTTAATGCTCTGATTTGCATAGTGAAAACAGCTGACAAGCTACAGTTCCCTGAAATGGTGTCATCAGTATTTGTGCTTTGCTAGGAGAGTTTGTATTAAATTATGCTCCTACTTTTAAAAAACCCGTGTTTTACCTTATTTCATGGTGTGATTAGTTGGGTTTTTTTAAAAGCAAAATACCAGACATTCTCCTTGCTATGTAATGATTAACAATAGTTAACATTAAATTCATAAGTATTTCATTCTTTTTTTTTCATTTCAAATTAACATGAAGGTACACATTTTTAGGTTATATGATTTTTACTTCAAGTTGTAGTTGAGCCCATCACCCAGGGGGTGTTCTGGACACCCTCACATTGTGCACATAAGGTGAGATCCCACCAATTGCCCTCCCTCCGCCCTTCTCCCTCCCCTGTCTTCTCCTCTTTTTCCATTAGCTAGACTATATTTGTGTTTTATCATTCATGTGGTTGTGTAATTTTTTATATATTAGTTTCATATTAGTTTAGAGTACATTGTATTTTTTTTCCGTTCTTGAGATTCTTTACTAAGAAGAATGTGTTTTAGCACCATCCAGGTAAACATAAAAGTTGTGAAGTCTCCATCTTTTTTTTTTTTTTTCCTAAATTCTGTCTGTCTTTCTTTTTTTTTTTTTTTAATGGATTGTCTCCATCTTTTTTATGGCTGAGTGGTATTCCATGGTATACATATACCATAGCTTGTTAATCCATTCATTGGTTGACGGGCACTTGGGTTGCTTCCACACTTGGCAATTATGACTTGAGCTGCAGTAAACATTGGTGGTGCAAATGTCTTTGCGGTAAGATGATTTTTGAACTTCTGGGTAGATATTTAGTAATGGAATTGTGCGGTCAAATGGAGGGTCAGCTTTTAGTTCTTTAAGAATTCACCATAGTTCTTTTCATATAAGTTCTATTAGTTTACAGTCCCACTAGCAGTATAGAAGTATTTTCTTCTCTCTACACCCACGCCAGCATCTGCAGATTTGGGACTTCGTGATGTGGGTTAATCTTTCTGGAGTTATCTGATATCTCAGAGTGGTTTTGATTTGCATTTATGATGATTAGTTGTTAGTTTGCTGATGGCTTTCCAGATGTAAGAGGAACACTGGACATTTGTTTGATAGTAAATTTACAGGCAAGAGAAACACTCGTGGATTTTTTTTTTCTCCAAATGTGTTCTGATTAACTTCTTTTAAAGCATATTAATACAGTTTCTGTCCACAGTATATATATATTTTTTTGCATTAAGATCCACTTTACTTTATCTGACGTTCTGTGCTGAATGAAAACTGACTTTGACTAACACTTTCAATATGTCAGTGTGTCCTAAAACTGGGGTAGTGGTGGGGAAAGAATCTCAAGGACTTGCCTATGAGAGAGAGCTATCAGGTGCCAAGACTGATTGTTTCCTTGGGGGTTATATTTAAAAGACTGGATGTGCAGATGAATATGCCTAGCTCCAGTGTGCAGGAGTGAACCTAAATCCAACTTAAAAGCATAAGAATCATGTCAGGGCACTGGTGTTCTTTGGGGGTTTCCCGGGCTATCTTTTCTTCTCCTTTCAGACTAACCCTGGATGGTCTCATCCCCTCCCATGGCTTCAGTGGCCATCCTTATGTGTATGGCCAAATTTGTCTTATCCCACTGGAATGGCTAACAGTCCCCTCACATGCAGTATCCCCAACTGGATCTACTGTCACCTGAAACTTGACATCCCTACCTACCATTTTCAAGTCTCATATATTCATCCTTTATACCTCCTTCCTTCTTCAAATTCAATCCATCCTTCCTTGCACTTCCACAGTGCCCCTTAATTTCCTCTATTTCCCCTGACACCCCTTATTCTGGTCATAACAACTCTTGCCTGGATAATCCAATAGCCTTTCCTAGATGGCATCCTTCCCTCCACAAAAACTATCACTCCCACCTGAATCCCTACTTTTCACTGCAGCCTGAACCTCCAAAGATAGTAAATTGATTATACCAGTTACTTTCCTTCTTAAATGTTTTCATTAGTTTGTCATCTTCCTTTGGATAAATATAATGCTTTTTAACATAACCAAAAGATCCTCCAGTATATAGTGACCTCCTGTATAACCCTCCATCTCTATTCTAGGTGATGCTTGCCATATCCTTCCATGTTCTGTCTTGAACTGTCTAATATGGTACCTACAAGCTACATGTGGCCATTTAGATTTAAATTATTTAAAAGTTAATACAAACAAAATATTTCTTCAGTCATACTAGCCACATTTGACTAAACAACTGCATGAGGCCACTGGTTACTATATTAGATAGCATATAAAATATTTCCATCACTGCAGAAACTTCTGTTGGATAGCACTAGGCATAGAGAAACACTTTCATCTCTTTAACCTGGCCTTCTCTTTCAGTTACAGTTGTTTATCCTTTGCCTACAATGCTTTCTAATTCTTTTTTTCTCTCATTTCACATAAATGCATTATCCTTTCCCATCCTCATTTTTTCAATGGACTTTATATTTAGTGAAGTTTTATGTTCACAGAAAAATTGAGCAGAAAACACAGAGGGCTCCATATACCTCTGGTACAATATCCTGCATCCAACTGGCACATTTCTGTCAATCAGTGAACCTGCACTGACACTCATTATCACCCCAAAGGCATAGTTTACATCAAAGTTCACTCTCAGTGTGGTGTATTGTATGGTTTTAGGCATGCATCCACCACTGTGGTATCACACAGAGTATTTTCACTGCCCTAAGAATCCTGTGAGCCTCATTGTCCCTTTTTTACACATCATCACACCTCCCTGAAATTCACTTTGTACTCTCTCAACCATACATTATCTATCCTTCAGTAACAGTTCCATACCTCCTTCCTCCAAAGTCCTATGAAGTTATAAAATATCTGTATAAAGCAACCAGTACTTTTTTAAATGAAGAAGAAATCACAACTTTATTCACTCAATTGAATATCGTTCCTTAAACTTTTAGTAAGGCACTGCTTTAATAAAACATTTTTGGTTACTCACTCTTGGAATTCTCTTCAAAAATAATTTGTCCTACATATAGCTATTCATTTCTTTCTTTCTCTCTCTTTTTTTTCTCTTTCTTTGTTAACCTCCTAAACTCAAGCTTGGATGTCAACCTCCTAAGCTCAAACAATCCACATGCCTTGGCCTCTGAGTGTTGGGACTACTAAGGTGAGCCACTATGTCTGGCCATGGCTATTGGTCTCATAATAATGTGACCAAATCTTTTAAGGAATTGAAGGTAGAGTATCCTTGAGTCTGATCAGCCTCTGTTCTCACCACTCGTAGTTCCATCTGATGTTTGTGTCTTTCCAGAAACTGAATTCATCTTCAAAAATGCCAATTTGGGTTATTTAAAATAATATACCACAAGCTCAAGGGACTATTATAAAGTCTCAGAATGTTTTAAACATTGCTAAGTAAAGCAGTCTTTTTAATATGTTTGCAGATGAGCAAGGTGGCAACTTTGAAAAGGATAACATTCATTTTGGTTGGTAGTTCTGATAGGTTTATTAAAACTCAAATAAGCTATATATGGCAAATGTGCACACTTTTATTTGCTAATTAAGATCAAAACAAACAAAACCAAAGCAAAAGCTCATCATCCTTAATCATCAGAGAAATGGATGTGGATTCGGCAGCCTTTTGAAGTCATCACCATCATGACCACCCTCACCATCTTCACTGTCATCAACATTTTCATCATCTCCACTACCACCACCACCATCAGAGAAATGCTGGTGTGAGCCTATTTGCACAACTTCATTATTTTTCAGTTAATTAAACATGAATATCAAAGATTTAAGGCCTAATTTCAACTTTAAAACATTGTCTAGGGAAAAATTGACAGTATTGAACATTTATAGTGACTCAAGTAGAAGTTAAACAAGAACAGACACACTATATTATCCAGTTGACCTCTCTACCAGATTTATATAAGCAATATATAGTCATCATTTTTCAATTTTTTTAATTACCAAATGAGACATATTCACATTTTTTTAAAAATGAAACTTTTGAAAAACATGAAGAAAAATATTTATCCTCACCCTCACTGATGCTACTATCCTGAAAAAACATGCCATTATCAAGTTGATGTCATTATTAGTAGATTTTATTTTTGTGACATTTGGAAATTATACACATATTTAAACAGCTAGTTTTTTGGCCAACCAGTTCTTTTGTTATTTTCTTTTATATTTCCTTAAACTATGACCTTATGGCTATAGAAAATAAGTGGCCTGAATTGTTTACATAAACCTTTAACAACACAAATCATATTTACTTCAAAATAAAAAATGGTAAAGAGGCAAAAGATTTCAAGTGACTGAATATGGTTCCATTTTTCAACTTAGTAACATAAAAATAAGCTAAGTGGTATTAATAAGTATAAGCACCGTGAGTACTTATTCTCCAAATTATAATTTCCAATGGAAGAGTCATGTGTCTAATAAGCCAAGGTTCCCTCAGAGCTGTTTCCATGAAGGTATTCAAAGAACAGTTCATCAAGGACATCATATGTTGAATGAAAGGTTTAAATGATGGAGCCCAGAGACAAAGTCTCAGAGGAGATGTTCAAGCCAGGTTTACGGAAAGGGGAGAGTGATGGGCCTGGGCAGTGCAAAGATGGCAATTGCACTGGAGGCCATAAGAGATCACTTTTATACGGGGCAGTAGCGGGGTGGGCAAATTCCATAGCTTAACTCAGTTTAGGGTCTTTTGACAGGAATTTGTGGGGTCTGCAGCTAACCAGATCATTTGTGACTTTGTCTTAGGAGGAGCAGAGGAGGAGAAGGGGGGAAAGGGTTTGTGTGTGGCTGCATTAGGCTCTCAACATTTTTACTTTTATTGTTAGATAAAAGTCACCCCCTCCCACCAGCAGAGGAAGCCAGAATGTGAGCAGGAAGTAGACAGTAAGATACGCTCTCGCAGACCATTGTAAACACCCACATAAGCTCAGGCAGGCCCGAAGCAAACTAACCCCTTAGGGTTGTCTCCCGGCTCCTCTGCCTTCCTGAACTATCCACCTGAAAGTACCCTGCAGCCCCTCCCCTTCACAAGCTTGCTTCTATTGAAATTCCTATTGTACTGAATTGCACTGATCTGCTTAAGATGTCTCTATCCATCTTCTCCGGATTGCTAATAAATCCCTAGCACTCAAGAAAATCCAATAATTAAATTAATGAACAAATGAGATTAGCCCATGTCCCAGCTTCATTGTACCCATTCAAAAAAATAATAATAATAATCAGTTCTACATCCAAGAAAATCATTGACATGAATTTTATTTGTTTGTTTGTTTTTGAGTGCTCTGGTGTCATAGCTCACAGCAACCTCTAAGTCTTGGGCTCAAGTGATTCTCTTGCCTCAGCCTCCCGCATAGCGGGGACTACAGACACTCACCACAATACCCAGCTATTTTTAGAAGCAGGAGCTTGCTGGTCTCGAACTTGCGAGCCAAGCAATCTACCTGCCTCAGCCTCCCAGGGTGCTAGAATTATAGGCATAAGCCACGGCGCTAGCCTTGAAACACATTTTAAATCTTCAAAGACACACTTTGAAGAGATGTAAACGGTCATACTTTGCAGATCTCATCATCCGCCTGACTGCCCCAAGGTCCCAGCAATCACAACAGCCCCTCTCGGTCTCCCAGCTTTTTCTCTCCACAGGCTTCTTCTCTGCTCTCTTGAAATTCCAACCATCCTGCTGACCACATTTGAGCATTGTAGGAGCTGCCCACTTCCCTTCCTAATGAAAATCAGTTTATCTTTTCTCAGGACTAATTCCAAAGTTATACTGATAGCTTAGATCTGCACAACAAAAGTTTAGGCGCAGCAGCCTCTGAAGAGCCAAGAATCCCTTCTTCTCAGAAGCAGGCTTGAGGGTAGGCTATAAATACTTAAACGGTAATATTGTTATACTTGTCACACAAAAGAATGAATTAATGATTTCCTGGGTCCTCTCCAAGGATGACCCCAGTACCTCTGCCTTGTGATCCTTTCATCTTATTATCATTCCCTTCCTAAAGTCTTCCCTCCCTAGAGTCAGGAACTGTCATCTGTACGTAATGGGCCATGTACACAAATCCTCCTCCTGTGATGAACACGGTGGGAGGAACATTTCCACCACCACCCTCTTGTCTCCACAGGGTGCTCAACGCCTGTGTGTCATCCCTGAGCAATTTTCATCAACTCGCTCAGAACTCGCCTGAGGAGAAGGGGGGCTGGTGCGGAACTGTCTCTTTAATGGGATTTTAATGTGATCTTCAGCAAACTAATCTTATTTAGATATCATAGGAAGCCATGTAATCTCATCTGGGCATTCTTATTTCCTACAGAAAAAGGAAAGCTTTGTAATTCATTTTCAGCAACAGGAACACTTTAATAAAATCTGCTTCCGAAGGTTAAATGATCAGACAAACAGCTGCAGCCCCAAGACCCTGTATCCATCTCATTGATTGGAGCAACTATGACAACAAAATGACCACTCCAAAGGTTGTTTAAATAAAATTCATGCTAAGAGCTTATGCTACTGTCATATGTCTCTTTTTTGCCAGTGCTTCAGAATCACACACTTAAATATTGAGGGAGGGTGTGATCAAGCAAGCTGGGGACTGAGAGGGCTGGATCCCCGGGCTCCTGCAAACCACTGCCATCTTGACTCTCGATTCCAGGGAGGTTTTACTCTTCCACAGCTTGGCTTCCTAGAAACCCATCTAAGTATCATACTCTAAATCCAGCCTGCCTTCTTGAAAAAAAAAAAAATGATTGGAAAATTGGAACATTACTGTTCATCAAGCTGAACATATCAGAAACCTGCAAGTCAATTATCTCAAATCTAGCTCCTTTTTCTTGATGTATATGCCTGTTACTCCAAAATGTTAGCACCTTCGAAAGAGGAATCATGGTGCGTCCACCTGTCTTCCCAAGCACCTAGTACTGGACCTGGCACATAATGAATATTTGCTGCTTAATAAAGATTTGAGCTGAACGAATGTTTGTTGACCAAAACGATGAGTTTATGTGCATGCCTATGAGCTGCAGGCCCAGGAGCTCTTCTTTAATTATTCTAGGCATTATTTTCTTTTTAGAGATTAACAAAACTAAAGCTCATTTGTCCAACACACATATTGTAAATGGCAAGTCGGGATTAATATCCTAGATCTCTGACTTCAAAGTTCTTTTCATTTTATCCCTATTCATTACTAGTTTTTACATAAATTATTAGATAGTATTAATACTTATTGATTCAAAGCATTAGCCATTGGTTATTTAAAATAAACATTAGTTCTTATACCCTCTAAACGTGATTAAATGCTACAAAGTCAACATAACAATTATCAAGACAGAGCCCATTTGCTGAGTGGTTAAGTCAACCATATCTACTGAGATTTCTTTTCTCCTAGAATTTCATCTCCATTTTTTCTTAGGAAAACCCTTCCCCAAGGGAGAGCAAACCCTGTTTGCGGCAAAGAGGAGACACCACCCACATATATGGTAATATTTAAAGGAAGCTTCTAGTTGCCCTTAAAATATCCTATTCACTCTGTATTAGCTCAGGTCTCTAGAAGGAGATTCTGTGGTGACAATTTGTAGGAGATGTGCAGAGAGGAGGTACTTCCAGAAACAACACTTGCAAAGAAATGAAGGAAGCAGGATTGGGCAGAGCCAAGAATTGAACTGGGATGCAAAAGAGGCCTCACGTGACCCCACAAAGAGGTGTAGGTCTTAGGGAGCCCTTTAGAAGGGAAGCCCTTACCCCCACTGATGTAAGGAGCTAGACCTTCAAACCCCAGTGTCCAACTACAACAGGTGCAGGCGGGCCCCCAGGAAGGGGATGGACTTGGGCAAAGCAGGTCAGAAACATGAAGGCAGCTTCAGAAGAGGGACACAGCCTGGAGCCACCTGCCCCTGACACTGTCAGCAGCTGAGGAAGGCATCTCTCTCCCAAAGCGCATGGAGGGCAGCAGGTCCGGGCGAGGCAGCATGCCCCACATCAATACATTTGCACTCACTTACTTCACTGTTTTTGGAAACTGTTCCTTCGGGATTCAGGCGAGTCCTGTTTCCTGGGGAAACTCTAGCAGGAAGATCTGAGGCATGAACTACACTGCAGCTCTCTCAAGACCACAAGCAACACTCATGATCTCTCTTTTCTCCTACTCATCTATATTTCCATCTTTATACAGTATGCTGAGGTGGCCTAGGGAGTGGAAGAGTGACCTCATCCCTCTGGGGTCTGGACCTCTGCTCACAATGCCTTTTGCAAACTGTGATCTTAACCATTCGGTAGGCATTTACCAAGAAATGCCCAGGGGATTACCTGGGTGACGTCCTCCATTTCCATCATAAAGCAGTGAACCTGCCTTCTCCTGACAATCAGGGCCACTTATCCCTGCTAGGTGATGACTCTTTTACTGGTCTGCTGGGGTCTTAATGTGGATATCTCAAAGTAGGTAAGGAGCAACCAGAAACTAGAGTTTAATTAAATTCTTTCTATATCCTCTGCTATAGGCAACCTCTGTCTAGGAACCAAGACCTCTAGACTTACAGACTAACATGAAGAGATGGCTTAAACTCCCCAAAATGGTCACTGAGGTGACTCTAAGTGGGGTCACTCCTTGTTTCTCCAGACCTTTGCAAGGTATCTAAGATCTGCGGATTCAGAGTGTGCACTGCACCCATTGAGTGAAGCCGCAGCTGCGTCTTTGTAAGGCTGCTCCATCATTCTACCAAACTGGCCTCTTCTGGGTCGTTGGCTCTCATATATGACCAGGGGACCCCATACTCAAATGCAGTGGCCTCACCACCTTTGCTATAGTAATATGGATTCCCCCATTTTAGTTAATATTATGCCCATGGATAATGGGTCACAGAGCAATCCTTGGCTACTAGTGCTGGCTGTGGCACCGCATTTAGGAAAGACAAGCCCCACCCCGAATGCATGTTGATCTCAGTCAAGATAAATCACTGTCCTACCAGGGTAGAAAGGCTCCAATATATTCAGCTTTCTGTCAACTGGGTGGCTGCTGTCTTCAAGGGATGGTGTTATTGCAGGTGCTCAGGATCCCCCTCTGCACAGAAGGGTACACATGCAGCAGCATACAAAGAGATCCACCTTAGTGAGAAGAAGCCCATCCTGCCTGATGCACAGTCCCCTTCCTGCCATTGTAGCACACACGCGTAAGACCACTAGAGCAGCGTCTGAGTGGCCAATGACACAGGCTGGCTGACATCAACTGAACAAGATATTCTCTCTCTTTGTCTGCTTAGTGCCTCTTCCATGATAGATGCTCACTGGCCAGTATTACCATGGCTTACAAAAACCATACTCTGTGCCCACCAATCTCCTAGATCCATTCATAGGCCATCAAGTTCCCAGTCATCCAGTCTTTCTCATTCCAGGCCCTTGACAAACCAACCAAGACATTTGCCTCCACCCATGAGTATATTCTAGGGGTGCCAAAAAATGTGTACAAAATTCAAGAAATGTTATCTGTGTATTACTTTTCTAGCTTGAATTGAATTATAGTAGCAATGTGTAGTATGATGTTTGCTCAAAGAAGGCTTTAATCAAATGAAGGACGGCATCACCATGTGACAGGCAGGACAGTCAAAGAAAACAACAGAAGCACGTATGTTGTTCAAAGAGCACATGACCATTTTGAAGTAGTATTTGAAATTCAAGAACATTATGAAAGTACAACAATAGAGGTATGAGTATTCAATAGAACCTCCAACACATTTAACAGTTGCACACATTCCTGATAAATGTGAGGCATGTGGACAGCTAAGGACTCAGTAATTAAAGCTAACAGACAGCATTCAGAATGGGAAAAGATATTTACATATTGTGAATCTGACAAAGGGTTGATAACCAGAATCTACTGAGAACTTAAATTGACCAGCAAGGAAAGAATAAACAATCCCATTTATCACTAGGCAAAAGATATGAACAGAACCTTCTCCAAAAGACAGATGAATGGTCAACACACACGTGACAAAATGCTCATCATCTCAATTATCAGGAAAATGCAAGTCAAAACCACTTTGAGATACCATCTAATCCTTATGACAACAGCGCACATCACAAAGTCCCAAAGCTGCAGAAAAGGGAGCGTTTATACCCTGCTGGTGAGACTGCAAACTAATACACCTCTTTGAAAAGATATGGAGAATCCTCAAAGAACTAAAAGTAGACCTTTCAGTTAATTCAACAATCTCATACTGGGTATCTAGTCAGAAGGAAAAAAAAAAAAAAACATTTTACCATAAGGCCATATGCACCAGATTTTCACAATCCCAAGATGTGAAATCAACTCAAATGCCCGTCAACAAATGAATGGATTAATAAACAGTGGTATGTGTATCCCATGGAATGCTATTCAGCATAAAAAAGATGGGGACTTTACTTCTTTTGTATTAACCTGGATAGAGTTGGAAAACATTCTACTTAGAAAAGTACCACAAGAATGGAAAAGCAAGAATCCAATGTACTCAATACTAATATGAAGCTAGTAGATGAACAAATACCGTCCACACAAAAGAAAACACAATTAAACTCAAGTGAGGGGACGAGGGAAGCCTGAAAAGAGGAGGAGGAAGAGGGAGGGAGATTGGTGTGCTCTCATCTAAAGGCACAATGTATGAGACACACCTCCTAGGCGAGGGACACAGCTATAACTTGGACTCTACCTAACAAATGCAAACAATGTAATCTGAAATTTAAAGAAAAAAGTTTTAGATGTATGGTACTGTGTGTGATGTGCACAAGGGGAGATCCAGGAGGCCTCGCACAACAAGAAATCCTGCTACTTCTACTGTGATGTTGGAACAGTTTACACACTCCCCCAGAAGTCTACCAGTGTGCCCGTGAGACAGGAGTTAGTATAACAAACATACGACACATTCTTACAACAGCAAAACAGAAAGTTTTCATCTCAAATTAGCACATGCACCAAGATGAGAGAGCTTACCTCACACGTCTTGTACAATGAAGAGGTGCGGTTGAGTTTCTCCCACCTTCTCCTGACTTAACTAACACTCTTGACTTCTGCCTATGTGGGACCTTAAAGGATGTATTGTAACTGGAGAAAACTGAGCTACACTGGCGGTACTTCAGGAGGAATTTGAAACAGCATGCGCAGTGATACAAGGGGACACTTTGGTCAACATTGCTTAAGCAGGAGTTCACCGTAATCAGAAGTATCTGGATGCTGATGGTAACCACTTGGAGTACCTCTTGTAATTGCTGAAGTCAAATGTGACTTGTATTCATCTTTTCTTATTGGTATATATTGAAGATTACAATTTCAATGCAGTTCTTTCCTTTCTTAAAATGTATACCCATTTTTTGGCACCCTCTGCATGTGTTCTTACTTAGGGCTGAACCTATTTCCACAGTGGATGATCAGATATAGCGCCCAAATCTTTGCTCAGAAAAGCTCTCCCATTGCTGCTAATTCCAAACAACCTTCAAATGAGATTAAAACGTACCATTGGTTTATTTTCAGCTTAAACCCACATACTGAGCCAGCTCATCTGTAAAACAAACTTGGCCTTTCCCTGCTCTATCAACTGATCATGAGAGACCCCTTATGTGTCCGTATGTGCAAGCTGAGGGAAAGGCATTGGTGCAACAAAGGTGGATGACCACGAGGTCTAGGCCACTGTCTCATGCAGCTGAGCTGAACCCTCTGGCTCTGCTCATGCCCAAACGTGGATGTTTCACTTTTATCTTATAACGAATCACCGCTGAGCCTGTCTAAACTTATGACTTGATAGATTTGACAGAACACAGCTTATAATGAGCAGCTCGGGTCACAGGGTCAGTGATGTCTCATGTCCAGAATTTTCTTTCTCCTACTGGAACTTGTAATGAACTCCATATGGCACTTTGTCTCACCACAAACACTGCCAGTCTTACATAGTATGTTGCATTTTAAGACTAAAGCAGCAGGGCTTTGTATGCTGCACGCTGGACTTGCTACAGAACCATTTCCTGTTCCAAACCCCATTCTGAGCTTGCATCTCCCCAATGTCATCCAGTAAATAGGTCAGAGTGCATTTCTTATGGGGAAAATGCTGCCTCCAAAAATCCAGAGGCCTGGCAAGCCTTGGTGAGGGGGTGTATGAGATGTAGTTACTTATCTATTACCTTCAAAAGGATGTCCCAACACGTCCCAGATCCTAAAGATTTCTGATACGTCAGGTCCTTTATCTCCATAATGTTCTACCTTCTCCCTTCTGAAGCATGTGTGTTACAATGGCTCCAACACACTTGTTCGCACTTGTTTATCTGATTCAATTAATGTGCTTTCTTCTATATGGTGAACCAATATGATGCTTTGAACAGTGTTCCAGTGGTCACGGCATATCATGTCAGAAGGTGGTTTCTAAGTATTTACCGTCATGACTACCCTATCACCACACGAATGAGAATGCTTTGAGTCTCCCTAATACATATGGAAAAGGATGCACTTGCCAATGGATGGTTACATATTATGTACATGAGGCTGTGCAAATACCTAGCGCCCTGCAGAGCAGCCACAATTGGGTGACAACTGCACTGAATTTGAAGTGATCCTCCATCTTTTGCCAAGATGCTTCTGGTTTCAGTAGGAGCAGGACTGGTGAATTCAGTCATGAGGACCACCATCCCTCTTTCCTTTAAGTCTTTAGTGGTAGCTCTGCTCTCCACCCTTTCTTCTAGGATATGATATTGTTTTGCACATACTATCCTGTCTAGAAAGGGTGAAAATTTTCAGATTCCCTCTTGGCCTTACCAACTTTGATAGATCTTTCCTCCATAGTCCAAGAAGAAAACATAAAATTTCTGCTAACTGCCAAACATTCCTACTCTGATTATATCTTTAGTAGGCCAAGGAAATGATCTTTTCATGACCCACTCAACTGTGTCAGGACCCCATCTATTTGTTACCTGGCCCCTACATGTGCCCACTCTAGCAGGGGATCCTAGCGATGTTTCAAGTCTTCTCATGTCAGTGTAGACTTGGAGCCTCCTTCTAGGAGTCCTCCAAATGTCCAGGTAGTCCCCCTTTTCTAGTATACGACACCCAGGTGAAAGGCTATAGGTTCCCTTGAGGAAGAACAGGATTATCCTTTCCACGTACACTTGCCATGGCTCTGTAGGGTACTCCCTCCTGACGACCTTGTTTCTCCTGTATTCTGTGAGTTCAGGGTCTTCAAACTGCCTTACGTCCATAAATGGCAAGAATTCATGACATTTTATTTTTCAGGCTACCTTCAGCCTCCCAATGATCTGTCCTGCATCCATTCAACAATAGCCTTACCGGCTACCCACCCCTCTTGTTCCTAGGGACACCGTGTTCTAATAATCATCTCTGTACCTCTCTGTAGCTTATGCCCCTGGCTGACATTCCAACCTTGCCACTCATTACAACAATTTCACGCACTTTGCTTCTGATGAAGCGTCACCACCCAGCCTCTCTTATTTTAGGATCTGATCATCCATGTTGCCATCAGGAAGCCGGATCTGCAGCAGGATCTCCCACCGTCTACTCCAGCTGCAGAGGACACCACCACCGGTCTCAGGGCTATGTTGCCCTCTCCCTAGCACATCTGTATTGCTTTGGTAAACCGAGTGTCACAAAAATACAGCCAGTTTTCCTCCTTGCACAGTATATCCACCCTAACATGCCCTCTTGTTCTGAGCTTTTTGATTCTTTCTTCTATTATCTGCCCCAACAGCTCTAGCATTTCCAACTCCTATTGCTTTCTCTGAGCTTCTGAGAGTCAACCCAGCAGCTTGATAGCACAGTCTCCCAGGGTCCCCTCCTGTATTATGGAAGTTAAATGCATATCACAGGAGGGAGCTTTCATTTTGATCAGATCTCCTTACTCAACTTCATGTTTTATCGCCACTTGATTCAGCACCCTCAGAATCCAAGCCATATACGTATCCTGGTTCTGCAAGTATGTGACAGCCAGGTCTTGCAGCTCCTTTGGCAGAATCCTTTTTTTCTCTCAGGTGACTCAGTACCTTACTGGCCAAGTTGTGTTAAAATCTGACATTTATTGCTCTGGTGGCCAAGAGGAGAGGTAAGGTTTCATCCTGAAGCCAGCCTGTCATGTGCAGGGAGGGGCCACTACATCACCTTCAAACAAGGCAAGAAGCGCCAACCTCTCATCGGAAGGACAGAGCCAGGGAGTTCAGGGAAATGGACAAATTCACTGGCCCAGAAGTCACTGTCCCAAGTCTTAGGGTACACTCGATCCAAACCAGGGTCCTCACTTTGGAACAGAAGACTTGCTGAGGCTCAGAATTCCACCTTCTCTGAAGTTCTACTATTGTGGGCCTGATTATCAGCACTGTTTGTTTTCCAGCTATAAAAGATTTAGAGTGTCCTTTTGTGCTGCCAAGGAAGCCTTCTCAGTGTCACACTTCTTTGTAAATTAGCGATCAGTTACCTTAAGTTTTTCATTGCCTTTTTCCAAAGTATCGATAGCGATTAACCTTAGTCAGCTGATTCTTTTTGTTTTGAAACTGCCTTGGTCACTTACTAAACATGACTGGACACACATGATCTCAACAATGTCCACACTGGTGTATATCTTATTTAGTAAGACAAACCCACTTGTCACACACTTGGCGGTCACAGTAACATCACAATGCTACTACAGTTTCTAAACACTCTCAATTTCTGCCCTCATCACATGTGAACAAAGAATTCATATAATAATCCATGGACACATTTTGAGTAGCACTGGTTTAGAAGAAAGAAACCCACTTAGTTTTTCTTTCAAACTCTTGTTTAGTCTTCAGCCAGATGATAATAACAGTGTCGTCTCTGGAATGACAATTTTTATTTAATTTTATCTGCTGGATCACTTCTTCTATTTTATGAACACTAAAATATTTAAGCTTTCCTCCCAAGGGGAAATTCCTAATTACTTAAAATTCCTAAGTACTCTCTCTCTCCTAATTTAATTTTTTTACTCAAGGATAACCTACCAGCAGCACAATGAAATAATTCTCTAGTTCTATCTACACAAAGCATATTCCAGAATCACTGTTAACCACCAATCTGTTTGGGGTCCCTTCTGGTTTGCTGCTTCCAAAGTGACAACTTGTTGATACAAGCCAAAAGCTGATTGAATATTGTGGATCTATGAATCAATTTGTATAGCTGTAAAAAGTATTCCAATACATGTTCTGTAGATAATTTGCAATTGAAAATCCATTAACAGCATAAATGGAAATGAATAATGCTAAAATAGGCTGACCAGGTGTGCCAAAATAAGGATATGAAATGCATTTGTAAAGTGAAGTAAAATACTAGCTATAAAGTGGTCCGATTTTTTTCTCTTCGCTACTAAAAATAATGGAAGATAATTTATATGGTTGTGAGACAAATCTGTTGATAGGGATACTAACAAGATGAATGAAAGCAGGGGAGAAGTATTTGGCATAACAATAGGCCCTCACATAAAGAAGTGTGGATGTGCAGGCTACAAACCACATCCAATCAATATATTTCAGAGGGGATTTCAACCAGGACTCAAGAATAAGTGGAAACAAAGTGAAATGCTGATATTGCAAAAACACTCTAAGCCACAGGAATGGTCAGGAATAATAGTGTCCCATTACTATAATTAAAATTCATTCAGAAAGATGCTGAGCAAAAATTTGTTTCCTTCCAAAGTGCCTTATATAATTACAATGAAGGCATGTTTGCCATGCCTGTACACATGATTTTTCCCTAGCGATCTGATCCAGGAAAGAAGATGCTGGATAGAACTGCAATATTATGCATTAGGGAAGTGACATTCTTACTGCTGCCTTCATTTCAATTCATTCTGGGAGACTTATGGTTCTAGGAACCTGATGTTCACATCATAATATGAATATTCAAAAGGCTACTTTACATATCACATATGGTTTGGATTTGAGTGATTTCTTCCCAGACTGGAGGAATTCCTTTTAAGCAAACCTATGTGTGTTTTTTTAGATGTTCTCGCTTTTTTAAAGAAAAAAAGCTTAGAAAGAACTTTTTTAAGTAACCCAAGAAAAAATCTCAACTAGATATGAACATTTTTCTACTTTCTCAATTTTTTAAAATAGCCAATCTAACTTCTTCTAAATTTTGAAAACTAAATTCATTCAAATTCCAAAATCAGTAGGAGAAAAATAAAACACAGGTGTTAAAATCAGGATCTGAGATGAGAACATCATAGGAAAGAAAATAAAAGTGAAGATGACAAAAACCATTAGGTATTAAGACTATGACAGGATATAATGAGCTATTGAAATGGCAGAACCAGAATGAAAATACAAGTCATACATTTTCAGCTGACTCTGCTTTTTTACTCCAAGTATTTTTTTTTTAATTTTATTTATTTATTTATTTTTTGCAGTAGGGCTGGGGCTGGGTTTGAACCCGTCACCCTTGGGACATGGGGCCGGCGCCCTACTTGCTGAGCCACAGGTGCATCCCTACTCCAAGTATTTTACATGGTAGTACAAAATAAATCTGTTCCAACTATCCCATATATGTGATTTTATTTTTTTTTTGTATTTTTATTTATTTATTTATTTATGTATTTATTTGAGACAGAGTCTCACTATGTCACCCTGGGTAGAGTAACAGCTCACAGAAACCTCCAACTCTTGGGCTTAAGCAATTCTCTTACCTCAGCCTCCCAAGTAGCTGGGACTACAGGTGCCCTCCACAACATGTGGCTATTTTTTGGTTCTAGTTGTCATTGTTGTTTGGCAACCCCGGGCTGGATTTGAACCCACCAGCTCCAGTGTATATGGCTGGCGCTCTAACCTCTGAGCTACAGGTGCTGAGCCATCTATGTGATTTTAAAACACACACTAACAAACACCATGAGGAAATATAATGCGCTATAGCCAGAATTTCAAAGTCATGTACTTAACGACCTAACTGGAGATCAAAGTAAATCAATCTTCCATAATAAAGACATTTAAAAAATAAGAACAAGATATGTTAAGAGGAGGATCTCTAAAGTACAAGTGCAGCATTTGATCTGGCCAGGATGAGATCTGGAACAGTTGTATGGTTGCAATTGAGTTCTCAACAGAAAAGATTGAGTTGGAAACCATGCCAAGAAGAAAATAATTGTCTTCTCTCTGTCAGCAGAAGTAACTCCAGGAGGGAATGAATTTCTCATAAAGCATAACTTGAACCAAAGCATCAGTCAAGGTAAATGCAGAGTAAAAACTCAACTCAATAGCTCTATTGAAGAAGATGGGCTCTGTAAACCTTTTTGGCTAAAAGCTACAGCTTTGAGACTCTGGGAAGCATTTTTTGGTAAGGAAAAAGTAGATTGACAGCCTACTTTTCTGTAGAGGGGTTGAAACCTCATGTTTTTATAATGCAGTTGCTGAGATGGTCATCCATTCATTCATTCATCAAGTGTTTACTGAGTATCTACTCTGTACCATATACTGTCCTAGGAACTAAAGATGCAGCAGGAAAAAAATCAGATGCTGTTCTTATGAAGTTTACATCACTGTGGGGGGATAGATAATAAACAATAAATACACAGTATGCCAGGTTTGAAAAAAGTTTGATAAAGATTAAGCACAGAAGAGAAATAAGGACATATTGGAGGCAGGGGTGAAATTTCACGTGAGGTGGTCAGAGAAGGTGTCTCTACAACATGGAATTGAGTGGGATGGGGTGGAGCAAGATGGTGGAAAAGAAACTCCCCCCACATGAACACCAAATTCAACAACAGAAGGGAGTACTTTCAGAAGAACCAAAGAAGCAGGAAGGAAGCATTTTCAGAAGTATGTAGCTTTAACCTCATTTCAAAGAAAGAAAACAGAGGGAAAAAAGGAGCCTTTCACTCCCTACACCACCCCTCCACCATAGCCCCACAGTGCTGTGCCAGTGGGTTATGTAGAGAGAGAATCTATGCCTGGGGAAGGGAAAGAGAAGTGAGTGTGGGACTTTGTATTGGATCTCAGAACAGCCCTGTCACAGAGGAAGATAGCCCTGGGAAGAATACTTATGGTACCCATGGAGGGAGCCTAACAGAACAGCCCAATCAGAGAGAAATCCTCTGCCCCAAAACCCAAGTTCCAGCTAGCCCCACCAACCAGCTGACAAAAAGTGGTCTGGAGCCTGAAATAAATTTTTAAGGAAGTAGGAAAGCAAAGGCTACAGTCCTTGGGCAATTCTTGTGGCTGTGCTGGCTCAGAGCCAGGACATGGGGTTCACGTGACCCAGTAAGATACCAATGATGGTGGCCAAACCACAGGCTGTACCTTGTTACCCTTCCACCAAATCTAGGCAGTATAGCTCAGAGATAGTCTTCTTCCACCTTGAGAAAGGAAAGGGAGTAATTCAGAGGACTTTGTTTTGCAAATTGGGCGTTAATTAACCCATAGTAAAATAAAGTGCCAAGCAGACACCTGAAAACCCCTTAGCTCCTGGATATATTTCTGGACCCACGCTGGGCCAGAAGAAAACATTCTGCCCTAAAGGGAAAGACCTAGTCCTGGCAGGATTCACCACTTACTAACTAAAGAGACCTTGGGCTTTGAATAAATATCAGGGGTAGGCAAAACTCGCTGTGGGGTTTAGGTGAGACTAGTCTGGCTTCAGATATAACGAAGTGCAGTCCTAAGTCCCCCAGGGTGATAACCACCAGGATTCTACAACAGTAACAGCATCACTGGGCTTTGGATACTCCAAGTGCTGAAATGGTTGTAGGGGCCAAAGACTGCGATCCTGACACTGAATTACTTTTGAATATCTGGAACATCTCCTCAAGAATGACAGGTTCAAATAAGCCAGGACTGTGAAGATTAAAACAAACACCTAACTCTTCAGTACCCAGACACCAGTAAACATCCACAAGCATTAACGACACTAAGGAAAACACAACCTCAGTAAATGAAATAAATAAAGTACAATGACCAGTCCCAGAGTAATGGATATATGTGACCTTTCAGACAAAAAATTCAAACTAGCTGACCTGATGAAGCTCAATGAACTTGATGACACTGAGAGGAATTCAGAAGCCTATCAGAGAAATTTAATAGAGATTAAATAATATTAAAAAATGAAGTAGAAATTCTGGCACTAAATCATTCAAGTAACAAATTGAAAAACCCATCAGAGTCTCTAAACAGCAGAATCAATCAAGCAAAAGAATTAGTGAGCTTGACGACAGGCTATTTGAAAACACAGAGTTAGAAGAGAAAGAAAAGAAAATGAATGAAACACACTTATAAGATGTAGAAAATAGCCTCAAAAGGGTAAATCTGAAAGTTATTTGCCTTAAAGAGGAGAGAGAGAGAGATTGTGGTAAAAAGTTTATTCAAAGAAACAATAACATAGAACTCTCCAAACTGAGAGAAAGATAACAATATTCAGGTACAAAAAGGTCAGAGAACACCAAGCAGATTGAATACAAATAAGACTCTCTCAAAGATATTTAATAATCAAGTTCAAAAAGGTCACAGATAAAGAAAAGTTACAAAGAAAAGCAAGAAAAAAAATTATACATAAAGGAGTTCCAAGACACCCGACAGCAGATTTCTCAGTGGAAACCTCATAGGCCAGGGGAGAATAGTGGGACAATTTCAAAGGGCTGAAGGAAAAAAACTTAACTGTAGAATATTATATCCTGCAAAAATAACCTTCAAACATGAAGGAGAAAAAATTTTTCCCAGACAAATAAGATCTGAGGGATTGCATCAGCATCAGGCCTGTCCTACAAGAAATGCTAAAAGTATTCTTCTATTTGGGAGAAAAAAAAAAAAAGGACCTTATAGAGCAGTAAGAAGTTATCTGAATGTATAAATCTCACTGCTAACCATAAGTACAGAAATATATAATATTCAATTGTTGTATTGTGGTATATAAACCATGTATATTTTGGGTTTTTTATCTTAATAATATATTTCATTTAATTCAATATCACTCTAACATAGTCAATATAAAAAAATTTCATGAGCTCTTTTACATTCTTTTTGTGTATTAAGTCTTGGAAGTATGGCATGTATGTTTTTAATAGGAATACTAAAAGATAAACTCACCCAAAAAACCCACAACTTTTTGAGAGATAGGTAGTATAAAAAGATATCAATGGAAATAGTAAAAAGTTTAAAAGCTGGATTCTCTTCTATTTCTCGTTGCTTATTTATTTGCTTGTTTGTAAACAGAGTTGTCATATATTTAAAATAATTGATTATAAAATATTTTTGAAATCCTCATGGTACCCTCAATAAGAAAACTTCACAATAGACACACAAAAGTAAAAAGCAAGAATTTAAAACACATTTTCAGAGAAAATCACTCCTACAAAGAAGATAGGAAGAAAGTAAGAAAGAAAGAGAAAACTAAAACCCTACCAG
Organism: Perodicticus potto; assembly: GCA_963574655.1. Classification (NCBI taxonomy): domain Eukaryota; kingdom Metazoa; phylum Chordata; class Mammalia; order Primates; family Lorisidae; genus Perodicticus; species Perodicticus potto. Next base: position 60,986 of record CAUYRH010099396.1, read on the forward strand.
AAATCAAATAATAATACAACAGGAGTAAGTCCTTACCTATTAATAATAGCATTGAACATCAATGGACATCACTGAATATTAACTCTCCAATTAAAAGAGATAGAGTACCTAAATGGATAGAAAATTAAGCTCCAAACACGTTTGTCTTCAAGAAGCATACTTCGCCTATAAAGACATATGTAGAGTGAAAATAAAGAAATGGAAAAAGACATTTGAAACAAATGTAAACCAAAAAGAGAGCAGAAATAGCTATACTTCCATAAGATAAAATAGATTACAAGACAAAAACTGTAAAGAAAGAAAGAAGGTCATTATTCAATGACAAAGGAGTCATTACAGGAAGAAGATATAACAATTCTAAATATATTAATATATGCACCCAACAATGAAGAACGGAATACCACTATGGTCATTTTTGAAGTCCTTGGGCATCTTATGTTCACCAATAAGATTGATAGCACCTTTTCTAGGATGAGTTTGCAAACTTAATTGTCAGACCTCACACAATGACAGCTCTGATGGCCACTTCAGAAAGAGTTCCAAAATTTCTCTGAAGGTGGACTAGGCACGGGCATTGGTGTACAACTTCCCAAAGGGTGTACTTGAAGATGAACATAGTGATAATTCAGCAATGAAGTGTGCAGCACATTTTCTAGGATAAATTCAAGAACTTCATTGTTCAAACTTGTATTTATATAACATTTCATCCAGCTTTGCAGAACGCATGTTCTTCTCCTCAGCTCATAGATCATTCTCAAGGATAGATCATGTGTTAGACTGCAAAACTAGACTTAAAAATTCAAAAACGTTGAAATGATATCAAGTCTTTTTTCTGACCACAATAGAATAAAACTAGCAATGAGTAACAAGAGAAACATTGGAAACTACACAGATACATGGAAATTAAACAATAAGTTCTTGAATGACCAGAAGATCAATGAAGTGATGAAGATAAAAAATTAAAAGTTTCTTGAAACAAATGAAAATGAAAACAGAGCACAGCAAAACTTACGAAATACAGAAAAAGCACTAATAAAAGGAAAATTCATAACAGTAAGTGCCTACATCAAAAAAGTAGAAAACCTTCAAAAAACAACCTAATGAGGCATCTCAAAGAACTAGAAAAGCAAGAATAAACCAAACACAAAATTAGTAGAAGAAATTATAAAAATCAGAGCAGAAAAAAATGAAATTGAATTGAAACAAAAAATGCAAAAATCAAACAAAAGTTGTCGTATTTAAAAAGATAAAATTAACATATCTTTAGGCAGACCAAGGAAAAAAGGAAGAAGACACAAACAAAATCAAAGATGAAAAAAAGAATACATCACAATGGATACTGCAGAAAGGGAAAGGATCATTAAGTACCACAGTGAGCAATGCATGCCAATAACTTTGAAAACCTGGAAGAAATGGATAAATTCTTAGACACATGCAACCTACCAAGATTGAACCAGGAAGAAATCTAAAATCTGAATAAACCAATAACAAGTAATGAAATAGAAACAGTCATACAAAGTCTCACAATCAAAGAAAAGCCAATGACATGATGGCTTCACTGCTAAATCTTATCAAGCTTTCAATGGAGAGCTAATACCAACCCTACTTAAACTATTCAAAAATTGAAAACAAGGGAATACTCCTAAAATCATTCTGGTAGGACTATTTCACCTTGTTACTAAAACCAGAAAAAGACACACCAAAACTGAAAAATATAGGCCAATATCTTTGATGAACATAGACGCAAAAATCTTCAACAAAATACTTACAAACCAAATTCAACATCACATTAAAAAGATTATTTATTAAGATCAAGTGGGATTCATTCCAGGGATCCAAATCAATCAATGTGATATATCAACAGAAATATTATTTCAGTTGATGCTGAGAAAGCAATTGATAAAATTCAATATCCCTTCATGATAAAAACTCTCAAAAAACTGGGTATAAAAGGAACTTACCTCAACATGAAAAAAGCCATGTATGACCCACAGCTAGTATCAACCAAAAACGGAAAGCCTTTTCTCTAATATTTGGAGTAAGGCAAGGATGCCCACTCTTACTATTGTGCTGGAAGTTCTAGCTAGAACAATCAGACAAGAGAAAGAAATAAAGAGCATCTGAATTGGAAAAAGAAGAAATCAAATTATTCTTGTTTATAGATGATACGATCTTCTATCTGGAGAAACCTAACAACTCTAAAAAATTATTAGAACTGATAAACAAATTCAGTGATGGTTCAAAATACAAAAATCAGTACCATTTCTATATACCAAAAGTAAACAATCTGAAAAGAAACCATGAAAGTAACCTCTTTTACAAAAGCTGCACATAAAACAAAGTATCTAGGAATAAACTTAACAAAAGAAGTGAGAGATCTATACAATGAAAACTATAAAACAATGATGAAAGAAATTAAAGAAGATACAAAAAAGGAAAGATATTTTACACTAATGCAGAATCAATATTGAAGAAGAATCAATATTGTTAAAATGTATTTACTATCCAAAGCCATCTACACATCCAGTGAAATTCCCATCAAAATATCAATGACATTCTTCACAGAAATAGGAAAAACAATCCTAAAATGTGTATGGAACCACAAAAGGCCCAGAATAGCCAAAGCCATTCTGAGAAAAAAGAACAAAACTGGAGGAATCCCACTACCTGACTTCAAATTATACTACAGAGACATAGTAACCAAATCAGTATGGAAATGGCATAAAAACAGACACATAGGCCAATGGAACAAAACAGACAACATTAAAAAAATAAACCTACACATCTTTGACAAACGTATCTTTGACAACTGTATCTTTGACAAAACTGTCAAGAACTTACAGTGGGAAAAGGATAGTCTCTTCAACAAATGGTGCTAAAAAAAATGAATATCCAAACTCAGAAAAATGAAACTAGAACCTTATCTCTTACTATGTACAAAAATTAAATCAAAATGGATTGAAGACTTAAATCTAAGACCTAAAACTCTGAAACTACTTCAGAGAAAACTGGGGAATGCTTCAGGATCTTTATCTGGGTAAGGACTTCTTGAGTAATGTCCCAAAGCACAGATAGTCAAAGTAAAATTAGACAAGTGGGATCATATCAAGCTAAAAAAGTTCTGCAAAGCCAATGAAGGAGTCTACAAATGGAAGAGACAATCCACAGAGGGGGAGAAAATGTTTTCAAACTACCCATCCAAAAGGGATTAACAACTGGAGTATACATATACAAGGAGATCCAATAACTAGGAAAAAACAAACAACCCCATCAAAAAATGGGCAAAACCCTGAAGGGAAGAAGTTTTCACTTCTGAGTGAAGGACACAACTACAACTCAGACTTTAACCTTAAAAAGGCAAATTATGTAACCTACATTTGTACACTCATTAACCTGAAATAATAAAAAAGAAGAAGATAGATGACCAAGAAACATATGAAGAAATGCTCAGCATCACTAATCATCAGGGAAATACAAATTAAAATTATAATTAGATTCTGCCTTACACTATTACTAAAAAGTCAAAAAACAGGGGCAGTGCCTGGGGCTCAAAGGAGTAGGGTGCTGGCCCCATATGCTGGAGGGGGCAGGTTCAAACCCAGCCCCGGCCAAAAAAAATTCAAAAAACAATAGATGCTGGCATGGATGTCGAGAGAAAGGACTGCTTATACAATGTTGGTGGAACTATAAATTAGTACGACCTTATGGAAAAAGAGTTGGGAGTTTCCTCAAAGAAATAAATGTAGACCTACCATTTGATCTTGCAATCCCATGGCTGGGTATCTACCCAAAGGAAATGAAGTCACTTTATCAAAAAGACACCTGCACTCGAACATTTCTCATAGCACAGTTCACAATTGCAATGGAGTGGGATCACCCCTAATGCCCTCCAATTCAAGAGTAGATAAGGAAATACACCATGGAGGAATAGCCATAACAGAAAGGAATGAAATAATGTCATTTGCAGCAACTTGGATGGAACTGTAGACTATTATCCTAAGTGACGTATCTAAGGAATGGAAAATCAAACACCAGATGTTCTCACTAATAAGCCAGAGCTAATAGATGGCTCCATGGGGACATAGAAAATATGAGAAACAAAGAGGGGGGGGAAGTGGAAGGGTGGTAGGATGAGAACTTAAACTCAGACTTTAACCTTAAATATAAATATAAATCTGAGAAACAAAGAGGGGGGGAAAGTGTTCACGGTACCCACTTTCTGCTGGGTACCGTGAACACTCTCCTGGTGATGGGGACACCAAAAGCTCTGACTTATGTATTACACCAGGTGTCCATGATATCCAAGTATCAAAAACACTTGTACTCCCTTAATTAATATTCCAAGATAAAAGAGATAAACAAAAAACACACAAAATTGCCTGTTTAAAAAAAAAAGATAAAAAGTTGTGACACATATACACAACGGATTATTAAATAACTATGAAAAAGAATGAAATCCTGCCATTTGCAACAACATGGATGGAAGAGGAGAACAGTATGTTAAATAAGATAAGCCCATACAGAAAGACAAATCTGTAGGAGCTAGATACTAAAAACAATAGCTGTCATGGAGAGAGAGAAGAATGATAGTCACCAGAGGCCGAGGGGGGGAGAGAAAAGGAGGTATAAAGTGGAGGTGGTTAATGAGTACAAAAATTATAGTTAGATAGAATGAACAAAATTCGATAACACAGCAAAACCATAGTCAACAATAAGCTAGGGTACACTTTAAAATAACTAAAAGAGTGGAATTGGAATGTTCCTAACACAGATAAATGACAAATGCCTGAGGCGATGGATACCCTGACTTAATTAATTCACATTGGGTGCTTGTATCAAAACATCACATGTACCCTTCATAGATCTACAACTATTATGCACCCATAATAATCAAAAATTAAAAAATAATAAATAAAAGTATTGAGGAAATTACTGCGTGCAGATATTTGGGGTAACAATGCCTCAAGGAAAGGAAAGACGCCCTTCCAAGGCCCTAAAGCTGAAACTTGCCTGTGTGCTTGAGAAATAGCGAGATGGCCAGAGAGCTGCAGCTGAGTGAAGGAGGCAAAGAGGGAGGTGGGGAGACGGTGGCATGAATGTCACTCAGAGTGGGAGAAATTAGAGGGCTTTGAACAGAGAGAAAGCATGACACCCACCATTCCGGCTATCAGGTAGAGAACAGACTAGGTGGGCATGATGGAAACAGGGACACTCATTAGAGACGAATGTGGCAGAAACTTCTAGTTGCCTTTCCAATACCACTTTTCTCTTCTTTCTAATAAAAGAAACTTGATGTTATTAAAAAGCAGCAATTGTACCCCAGATCAATAGTTTAGCAAGCAGAGTGGCACAGAGCAAGGTATTTGGAGTTCAATCCCTGCCCTGCCTCTGGCAGGCTCTCTCTAAGCCTTCTCATTTGCATATCTCCACCCCAAGTGGGTTGCTGAGAAAATGGTATCACACCTACGCAAAACACACAGGGTAAGTTGTGCTGTAAGTTGCTACTGCAATCATCAATTACTCTTTTCACATGCATTTTTAACGAGGAGGCTTCTAGGCTCAGTGCGATGAGGCAGGAGCAAAAGTGGAAAAGAAGTATTACTGCCTACATGAACACATGAAATTTCCATGTACCAAAGACTTTTTTTAAATGACTTTACGATTTTTTTAACTGATCTGGTCAGATAAAGATAACTTTGGTTCTTTCTTTATTCATCTTTAGAGGAAACTGGGACAGGGACTTTGCCCTTTTCAATGTTTCAGTAAGCAAGATGTGTGCCTGCCTTACACAATCTCTGTGATAATTCCCACGGCAGTCGGGAGCAGGGGAAATTTCATCCTATGCGGGCACACTTGCACCTATATTCTTTCCCCAGGTGAAGTCCTGCCTGCTACCTTCATCACCTGCACCCGTGGCAGGTGACTCCTCTGCCTTTTTCGCATCCCCTCCGAGCTCTACACTACCATATAGTCTACTATGTGCAAATGATTAAACAGATTTTCTGCCATGGGTAAAAAAATGCACTTCCCACTGGATACAGCAAAGGCTCAATAACTTTCCCCTAGAAGAGTGAACCTAGAATTATAAGTGACTCCTTGGGACAGGTAGAAAAGAAAGTCATTACATCGATGAGTCTGTAACTTGTGGTTTCTATTGGCATACAGAGAAAAAGTATCCAATGTATATTTCTCTTGGACAAAATGGAGGTCAGAGGACTGCATTTGGAAGCCTCAGACCTCGCAGGCTTGTACATGCCGTCCTTCTCCCTGGGATGCCCCACACATACCTATTTACCTGGGTATCTTCCGCTCTGGCTGCAATACCCGGCTCACATTACCTGCTCCCAGGAAGGAAGGCATCCACTGCTTTTTTTTTCCTGGGTGTAGTGAACGGTTGTCTCCTCTGACTTCCAAAACTCTCAGGACTTATCATTATCAAAACATTTATCATACCACATTATAATTTTGCATTGATTTGTCTATTTCACACACAATCACACCCGGTGTGTTCCCTCGGGGTTATTTTTATCTCTAAAATGTCAGTGCCTAACACACAGTAAGTATTCAGTAAAGAGTTGGTGAATTCAGTTCTGATTCACTAAATTTTCCTTTTGAGTAGAATATTAATATGGTACTGCCAACATTCAAGAATTTTTCAGTTATTAAATATTTTAGATATTGTTGAAGTATGTATATTTTATATGTTTTACACATAAACACATACACAAACTATGGGAAAATACAGCCAGAATGGTGCAGCATCCCTGGAAGGTAGAGTTCTTTTCTCTTATTCTTTGGTTTTGTTGAGTTTAATAAAATTAAATAGTAAACATACTACTTTCAAAATTTTAAAAATAATATTCAACTTTAGCTATTTTATTCTACGTAAGGATGACAACCGGCTACCAAATAACCACTAGTAGACACATGCTTGAAGACATATTGTATGATATTCTGCAATTTTCTCAACCTCTCAGAGATTCTGTTTCAGCTATAAAATTATAAAGATTAAATGGATTGTTATGTGGATTAAAATAAAACCACATGTATAAAATGCCTGATAGCATCAGCTACACAGCAGGTGTTCAGTTAAAGAAAGTGCTTCTGTTGCTGCTTCTAGAAATGCAGATTATAGGTCGCAAACAAAACTGCCTTGTTGGTGAGGACAGGGAAGCACCTGCAGCCAGCCATCATCAGTAATTAATGTCTCAGAGAGTCGTGGGGCTGCCCCAGACCAGCTCCTACAGAAAGTCATGAAGCAGCTGATGTCCTGGGAGGTTTGTGCAAGACCCCTGGTCAGAAATACATAAACTGGGGCCATTGGCCAATGAGGCCTCTGAAAGATTATCCTCAATGTTCTATGTGGTTTTAGGTGGAAAGAGCGTGAGGCTCAAAAGCAGACCAGTCTGAGTCGGACTCTCACATCTTATACTTACCTTGCAGGGCCCTGTGGAAAACATTTCTGTTTTGGACCTAAGTTCCCTCAGACTGTGAAATAATAACATGACCAGCCTTAGGAGAAGTCTTATAAGAATTAAACACAAAGCATGAGGTGCATTGGAGGTATTCCACAGTAGCTATTGTTTTCATCTCAGCCAGAAATGGTGCAAACTGCTGAAAGGCCGGATAGGCAACTTAAACGGGGGGGAAGCATAGCATCCAGGTTCTGGGAAACGGGTCGCTGCAGGCAATGAGTACACAGCTATGGCCAGAAGTAGCCACCCTAAAATTCAGGGCAAATGGCCAATGCTGATTGTTTTAAAGAAAAGACAGAAATCTGTATTTCATGGAGATTCTCTCAGTTTTCAATTCAATCAGGAAATAATGTGCGGAATGAACAAATCCCATTGGGGGACAAAACCTGGCCTGGGTATGACCAGCTTGTAACCTCTGGTTTAATGATCTCTACTTGGAGAGATTTAGAGAGAACTGAACTTACTAAGACTAAACAGGATAAGGCCGACTGAAAATGTTTGGTCCCAGGTGGTTTTCTTCACCCCAAGGTCAAGGGCTGATGTCTAGCTTCTTCTGAGACTTGCTTAGCCTCCACCCAGAGATGCTGTAGAAAGATATTCTTACACTTGGCCTTAGGAAAGAATAGAAGTTCTTTGCTAAGCTGCAGCAATCTCTCTGGAAGTTATAGTTGGCTAGAATCTTTTGGGATGTCATCATTCATAGTTAGGCAGAAGTTTTCGATAATAGCTATACTTTAGAATTATCTGGAGAGCTTTTTAAAAACCACTATTTTCTCCAGCCTCTCCCAGGACTAATTTAATTAGAATATCTGGGGGTGGGGACCCCAGGCTCCAGTAGCTTGCTACAGCTCTCCAGAGAATTCAGTACAGTCACAGTTGAGAACTACTCTATCCAAGCTTTGTAGTCCTAAAACTATCCCTGATGAAATACAAACATTTCTAGCAAAAAGTAAAAAATAAAGCTATTGCTGGTCATTGACATCTCTGGAATGAATTAATTTATGAGATAATTCTAAACCTGGCTAATCAGCTGGAGTGAGCAGAAGACAGCAGAATGTGAAGGTACCACCTATAGAAGACCGGCGGGACCAGAAGAGAGGAGAGGCCCTGCATTCAGGGAGTAGCATAAGGTTATCACAAAAATACAGTCACATCCAAGCTTGCACTTGAAGTTAGCGCACTGCAGACTAGGGGCGCTGTTTCCCAGCATGAAGGAGGAATTCTTTGGTCCTCACACTTCCAACCACATGGAGGGTTGGCATCACAAAGCATTACAATTATATAGGAACCTGGAGGACATTAGGGCATGTGAAAAAAGCCAGATGCCGAAAGACGAATACTGCATGATCTCACTGAGGGGTGCAATCTAAATAAAATAGGCAAACTCATAGAAGCAGGGAGTGGAATGGGGTTTGCCAAGGGAGGAAAAAAGAGAGAAATGAGAAGATGCTCTCGGGAAGGCAGGAAAGGAGGTCTGGATGTGCCAAGTTTTAGTTAGGCAGGATGAATAAACTCTCAAGACATAAGGTGCAGCATGTTGATCATAGTTAATAATATGTACTGTATACTTGAAATCATCTAGGACTGTAGATCTTAAGAATTCTCACCAAAAAAAAGAAAAGAAAAAGAAAATGGTAACCATGTGACGTGACAGGTAGGTTATTTAGCTTGATGGTTCTTCACAATGTATATGTATATCAAAATACCCAGTTGTACACTTCCAATTTTTGTCAATTATACCTCAACAAGTTGTAGAAAGAAAAGGCACCTGACAGGGAAGGGGGAGCTGGCTTCCAATGAAATATAAACACATGCAAAGGAGACTCGCATATCTGCTTCTAAAAGAAGAAAGTAATGCCTTATAGGCAATGACATTCAGGTCTAGGGGAAGTCAAAAGGACTTCTAAAGGAGTTGACACTTGGGGTCCAGCCCTCTTCTTATTACTCAGTAACAGGGGACCTCAAGGCAAGGTGATTTAGTTTCTCTGGACTTCACGTTCTAGTCCGGAAGTCACTTGTTTCTGGCATTCTGTTGCACTTGGGAGGGTAAGGCATGCTCATGGTAAAGCGGTCCAGCCAGGCACCCCTCAGCTCCCTCTCTCCAGATTGCTATTTGGTTACATAACAACAGACCAGTCAAACCAATCTCTCCACATTTTTCCTTCCAACTGAAAAATCCTAGCTTGTTTAACATTCCTATTATGTGCCATTACCTCTCTCTTGTCAGAGGTTGTCAGGGCTTTCATTTCAGGCATGTAATTTAGAATCATTGTGAAATCGTGATTTTTAAAAAGGAGCCACACCTTCCAGAAATGAGACAAATTCAAATGTAAGCCAGAGGGACAGAAGAAGTCAAATCCTGTTTGCACAGATGTTCTCAAGGAAGAGCTCTCTGGCTTTTATAAAATAAGTGAAATTCACCCCTGAGATTTAACCTATACCATTCTGTTTTGCTGCTGCAGGCTGATCCTCACCTGGTGGGGAAGCCCCACGGGCACAGGCAGTGTAGACTTGATACAAGGTAAGAATGGCGGTGGGGGGGGGCAACGAGGGAGGGCAGGGACCCTCCCAACCGCTGTGTGGGGGCCAGCACGAGACTGCAAGATTATTTCAGGTGACAGTGTAAGGGTCAAAGTCAGGTGAGCAAACTCAAATGGCTGAATGAACTGTCACAGTGAAGAAAGCCTGCTTTGAGGATCAGCAATCAATGAATCTGGGGATTAGGACCCCAAGGGGAGAAGGCAGAAGATGATGGGATCCAACAAGCCAGTGGGGAGTTAAGATGGGCAAGCACGAAGGCAGATAGCTGAGCCTGAAGTGCCAGGAGAGGCCTGCAGTGTGAGTGGGTCACAGCTGATTAAGAACCCCAGATAAAACAACTAGCAGTTCTCAATAAAGACAAGGAAAACTTTTTTCTTTCTTTAAAATCTTTATTAAATCAAATAAAGCTGGGATTCCATGGCTGTGATTTATCACATTGGGAAAAGCCAGAACAACCAAATGACACATTTTCTTGTATTCCTGGTAAATAATTAGCTTCTGTCTTGCTAAAGGGCCTGTCAGCAGCCCTGTCAAAGAGAAAAAAACCAACTACTGAGAAGTACTGGGCGTTTGGTTTACTCACTTTCTCCCTTGCCCTTAAAGACACAATCTTTTTTTTTTGGACAACTGTCTCTTTCTCAGGAAGACAGGAAAGGAGGCCTGGATGTGACAATGTGCCAGTCACCGACCACAAGGCTGGGACTGATGTGTTGGAGAAGAAAGAAGGCACTTTCCACCAGTGGAAGCTTCTGCATGACAAGCGCTGGTAACAGGTGCATGCTGTAAGTCACCTCTGCTAATCTTTGCAGTACCCTGAGAGCTTGGCTTCCGCTTACAGGGGAAGAAACATAAACTTCCAAAGATTAAATAACTTACCCAATGGCAGGCAGGTCCTGGAGGCCAGGACTTGGAACCAGCTCTGCCTGCCTCTCTAGTCCATTCTGGTGCTGTCACATGGTGCCTTCAAGCAAAGGAAGATTAGGTGGCATCTGACATTGTGCCTGAAAAGGAACAGATGTTCTATAAGTGTTAGATCCCTCTCTCCCTCGCTTCACAGTGATGACAACAGTTGCTCATACGTATGTATTATGTACAAATTTGTTTATAAAACTGGACACATAGAAAAAATTAAAAGAAGAAAATTAAATTCTCTGATAATCGTATTATTCAGAAATAGTCATAGTTTTATAATATTGGTTTATTTTCCTTAGATTAGAATGGACTCATACACACATCCACCTTTATTTTACATAACTAGAATTAGATTGAATGCCGTATACCTTTTTAAAATATAACACACTACTTATATTTTGATACATGATTACACATACTTTGTAACTGCATAGCACTTTCATCATATAATTGTGCCATCATTTGTGTTTGGACATTTGATTTTAAAAAGCCTGCAGTCATACTTACCTGGCAGGGGAGATACCATGTTCACGAAGGTGGTTTTCCCAGGGCGAGGCTTATCCATTGCACTCCAGATGTGCTGACCCCTGCGATTTCCCCAAATGTGGGAAACTCGACTGCATAATTTGTGGTAGTGGGGGACTGCGTTCACGCTCTCCCCTGTAAAAAATAAAAAAAAAAAAAGCCTGCAGTCAATGGTCTTATGCATGAATAAATATGCATATAGATTGAAAGTATCAGTGATTCTCGACAGTGAGTGATTTTTCCCGGCAGGGTTCATCTGGCAATGTGTGGAGGCAATTTTGGTTTTCACAGCTTCGAGGGGATGCACCTGTCACCCAGTGGGTAGAGGCCAGGAACTCAGCAGCCCACAGAGCACAGGACAGCCTTCCATGACAAATAATTATATGTGCAAAATGTCACATATAATCTTCTGCAATAAATGAAGAGAATGCATAGAAGTATAAAAGTCATTGCAAACATTCTTATAGTGGTTATTATTCCTACAGTGATCAAGCATATTTAGTTAAATTAATATTTTTACTTTTTAAATCCTGATGCAGAAGTGAGTTTCACTGTTTAAATGAAAGCAAAGGCGCAGAGAGAACCAGTGGCCAGTGTCTGCAGGAACAGCAGAAGCATGCGAGTGCTGACGACTTCTCCCTGAAGCCCCTTCCCTGCTCCAGAAACCGGGTTTCTACTGTGTCACTCACTCCTCCCAACTCAACTACTACTCTCTAACTTAGTCCTACTGTGATTAAACAAACAAACAAACAAA
>CAUYRH010099397.1:0-55346 GCA_963574655.1 Perodicticus potto
CAATCACCATGCACACAAGTTTAAGGCTTACCAATGTGTAGTGGCCTTCAGGGGTCTTTGGGTTTCCTTGGGGACAACACTGGCTTGTCTGATTTACTGTGACCCAGCTTAGATGTGAAGTGGAAAAGCTTTAGGCCAGGAACTCCATCGCCATCTTGAACCTGGGCTCAGTCAGGCAGGCTTTGGGGAGCACTGGCTGAGAGCAGCCCCGGATACCAACCCTGGGCTCAGGTAGCAGCTCAGGGGGCAGCTGCTCCACGCAGGGACAGCCGTGGGTCCTGGGTTGAGCATCCTCGAGTGTCAGGCAGGGAGGGAGACAGGACTTGCCCGGCTCGCAGGTGGGCTTGGTGGAGTGCAGAACATATACACGATGCAGCTCTGGGGCTGTTGTTTGGAGACCCCCACAGAACCCTTGCTGATGGCAGTGGAACCCTGGATTCCAGTATAGAAACTTCCCAAATGGGAGGCTAGGGCAACGCTGTTGAATTAAATTTTTTAAGAAGAAAGGCATCACTTCCCCTGGTCTCACTGGGGGCTTCAGGAGGGCCAAGGAAGGCTACATGTTTAAAGCATGCTGCCTCCATAGCAGCATGCCAGGTGCACACAGGCCCCTGTCCTCATGGCCACTGGAGGTTACCCTGTGTCACAGAATCACAGGCACCAAGAGGGCAAAGCTTCAGCTGGGGAGAGGGCTTGGGGGAGGGCACAGCTCCGGGCAGAGGTGTACAGTGTCTGTGTGGGACGTACTGTGCGACCTGGGAGGGCTTCCTGGAGGAGGTGTTACTCAGAGTTACACAGAAGTTTCTAAACTGGAATGGCACGTGCCCCATGTTGGGGAAATTGAGGGCTCCTTGGGGGAAAGTCTGTGATTCTACAAGAAGCACAGGGCACAGTTTGGAAGCTGAGCCTCCGTCTAAGAGCTTATTATTTCCTTTTTCATGAAACTGAATTTTAAGTTTTAATACAATGAAAGGAGGGGCTGGCGGGATCCCAGGGCACCCCTTGCCTCTCCCTAGCATCGCCATTTCAAGCTCTGTCTCTGCACCAGAGGACCCCTGCCCTGGCAGACCCTGTCCCCCTCTCTGGGAGGGGCTATGGATCCCTTTGCTCCAGTGAATGACCAATGGCTGAAGGGTGTCCTGTGTCCTGGGCGGAGGTGGGGAAGGATGGGCTATTCTGGGTGGCAGGCAGGAAGTGGCAGCTCCGGGCCAGGGGTCGGAGGGCAGTGGCGCAGGGCGTGCTCCCAGATGGCCGTGGAGGCGACAGCGTTTCCTGAACGCCCCTTCCTCTTCTCCTTCCTGCTGACTATGAGTGTGTGGGTCTAGAGACAGTGTTGAGATGGAGAAAGAAAAGGGGGTTTCCGGCACAAGTAGGGGACCTGGTGGCCCTGGGCTGGGCCGAGGGATGAGCAGAACCCCTGGCCAGGTCAGCCAAGGATGGCGTGGTGTAGTGGGTGTGGGAGGTGCCCACAGAGACAATAGGTGACAGCCTCCTCTGGCTTTCTTTGGTCCCTTGGGGTTCAAAGGCTGGCTGGGTTTTCCCCTGACTCTGTGAAGGTACAGGGACAATGGCACTGTCCTACTGCCTGCGGGTCCTGGATGTCTGGCCTGCTGCTGCCTCTCCCGGGCGTGGCCTTCCTCGGCTTCGTCACGAGGGGCTCCCGCTGCCCCTCACCCTGCTCCCCCCAGCCAGGCCTTGAGCCGCTGCATCTGGCAGACTGTACCCAGAGCCTTTGCTCATGCACTTTGCTGTGCCTAGAATGTCTGTCCCCAGCTCCTCTCCTAACTCTGCCTCCATGTCACCTCCCAGAGCCGCCTGCTGCCCTGCCAGGCCCTGGGACATCACCTCCCCTCCCCCATTTGCTGTTGCCTGGTGCCTCTGTGTTCTGGGGCATGTCCTCTGCTGCGTCACCTGCTGCTGTCTCCCTAGTGCCTCGCATGGTCCGCGTGCACTAAGTGCTTTCTGGATGGGGCTGCAGGGTAAAACCCAGGAACAGGATGTGGCCTGGGTCATGGCCAGCAGCCCCTGAGGATGAGCAGGGCAGACCCCCGGGGCCTAGCAGGTGGGCAGGAGCCTGTGTGTGCTCTGAGAGACCGATCTGCCACTGGAGGGCCTCCTGGGGGTGGCAATAGGCCCCACCCAATTCTAGTCTCTGGCCCACAGAGGGCCAGAGCGGCATTGGTAGCCCGAGGTGAACTTCAAGGTTGAACTCTGGGTGGGCGGGGACGTGGTTTAGTCCAGGCCTGGTCCCTCCTTGTGGCCGCGGGGTCCTCCCTCCTTGCTTGGTGGTACATGGCACGTGGTAGGCAAAGGTATTTCTGTGCTCCTGGCCACTGTGGAGGTGCCACGGCCCAGAGGGACTGAGGTCACTGCTGGTGGCTATTGCTGAGTAGCCCTGCTATCTGGCTAGGGGATGAGCAGCAAAGCCCCACTCCAGGCCTGCAAATCAGCTGCTTCCTCCCTCCAGGCTGGCGAGTGGCTCCTGGCCTTGGTTCAGTGTGGCCAGCGTGGAAACCTAGCCTGGGCAGTATGGGGGGGCACGTCCACCCATCCCCACAGGCGCACGGAGGGCCGGGTCAGAGAGGGAGGGAAGAGAGCAGATGACGCAAGAGGGGGAGCCCCCGGGAAACCGCGGCTGGGGCCAGGGGCTGGTGGCTTCTGGGGGGCTGGAAGCTGCTGTCTGGAACAGGACTTGGGTCTTGCCCCAGGAGGCCATGGGAAGCCAGGGGTCGAGCGCCTGCCACGTGCTGGGGCCCTTGCTCAGGCTCAGCCCAGGGAGACTAGATCTGCACGAGGCCTGGGACCACTGCCTACCTGGTACCCGCCAGGCTGTGCCCATGTAGGGGCAAGGACAATGGCACACAACCAGCTTCCCTGGGGGCCTGGGGGTGGAGGTGCTGGGCAGGCAATGGCCGTGGGGCAGGACGCATCATTCCTACTGGGTCCCTGTCTGGGGTGTCATTATGGGACCTGGCTTGTGGCCCCCAACGCCCCAGGGCAGGGCCTCACACTGACTCCCTCGGCCCCTGCCCAAGCCCCCTGCTGTGGCCTCTGCTGCCCACTGTGTGTCATTGCTGTGTCCTCCAGGGCCAGCTGGGCTGAAGAGGTGAGGGGGGCTTTCTGAAGATCAGAACCAGCTGGACGGTGAGCCCTGGCACACCCAGGCATGGACCTCGCCAGGGGCTGGCTGGGGCCTGGCTCAGGGCAGTGGCTGCCAGTCAGGGGACCTCTGCTATCCTTGGTGACCAAGGGTCCCTGCTGTGCCTGGCCAGGGACGTGCTGTGTGGCAGCCATGTTGAGGCTGCAGGTGTGGCCCTGTTGCCCCCAGACATTAGCAGCACTCACGGTGGGGGGCAGATTGGGTACCACCAGTGGAAAGGAGCCCCTCTGGGCTGTGGGTGGGCCGTGGCTGACACACATATGGGAGCCATGGGCCCCTCGTGGTACTGCTGAGGTGAGTGAGAGGAAGCTTCGTACCACAGGGGACCCCCGAGGCTGTTCTCTGAGAAGCAACCTTGCCATTCAGCCTGGGCCCCTCACCCCCAGGGCCTGTTTATCCTCTGTGGAAAGCAGGAGCTGCCAGACTTCTCCCTACAACCTGTGCTGAGGGATCTACCCCAGAGTCGAGGCCAGGTGGGTGCAGAGCTAGCGAGGGCCGGCTCTCATCTGGGCCACCCGCACCTGTGCTGGGGAATCCTGGGCTTTTGGAATTAGGCAGGACCAGAGCAAGCTGGATGATCCTCAGTTTCCCCACCTGAGAAATGGGCACCTTAACACCTAACTCATTAAAAACCTTTGGTCGGGTGGGGCCCACCTGACAGAGGGCGACCTCCTTCACTCAGAGTGATTGTGTCTGAGAGCTTCCTTCCAGCCACGTCCAGGCTGGTGTGTGACCAGCAGCTGGGCACTGAAGCCCGGCCGAGTCAATACCTGAGGATCACGTCACCCTAATGGGCCCATCAGAAGCAGACATGGGCTCCATCCCAGGGCCAGGCGCTCTCCTCCCCAAGGGAGGCTGGGGCTCTTAGGCCAGTGAGGTCAGGCCCAGGCTACACGTGGCTGGTAGAGGCGGCTGCTCTGGCACAGCCGTCCTCAGGCCTCTTGTGGTGGTGCTGGGGAGTCTGGGGGTGGCAGTGGCTGCATCTTGCTCACAGAGCAGGTCGGTAGCCACATGAGAAGAGAGCCATGCCCCTGCCCTGCCTGCCCCGCCCCTGCCTGCAGCCCAGTTTGCTCTTCCTGGCCGCCCGGTGGCATCAGCATGCAGAGAGAGTTCTGGGCATCAGACCTCAGGCAGAACAGTCCCACGCCTTTCAGAGCCCTGTGAGATCCGAGGGTCCTTCTGGGTGGGGGCGGCTGTTTCTGTGGCAGGCAGGTTTCCACATGGAGGGCACGTGGCCAGGGTGATCGTCTCCCAGCCTGCTCTCAGAGTTCTGGGCAGCTCCTTGGAGCCACAGAGCCAATTGTAGGCCTCTTTCTCAGGGCATGGCCTGGGCACCTGACAGTGAAGGCCTCCACCTGGCCTGCTCTCAGACAGCATCCCCTACCTCAGGCACCTGGGTGGGGACGGACTGCCAAGTGCTAACCTCGAGAGCCTCCCTGTGTGCCTGGGGCTCCCTGCCCCTCCACGTCGCCGTGCCCCTGAGTTCTTTCCAGCGTCTATGCAGCTCATGTGGTGGTGTGTGTCTTTCCCCTGCCTGGCTGGGGCCCTCACCTCTGAGAAGCCCTCCCTGACCACTCTTTTGACAGGGTTGGGGAGAGCAGTCCCCACATGCCAAAGGTCACTCACCCTGCCCCGCTGAGAACCCTGCCTGACTGTTCCAAAGCCTGTGTTGCCCGGATGCTGAGGCTGTTGGGGGCCTGTCCCACATCACTTCAGCCAGTGGTCAGAGAGGTGGCAGCTCCCAGTGTCAGGGCAACACCTGCCCATTTCTGTTGGGGGCATGTGGGTCACTCCTGGACACCAGGTCGGTTTCCCTGACCTTGAGCTGCCCTCAGATCTGATCTGGCCTGGCCTCTGCCCGACTGTCATCGTTCCTCACCTCACTGGTGGCCACCCAGGGCTCTGGTGTAGGGAGCAGTGAGAAGGACTTGGTTTCACACAGGCACTGCCAACCAGAGACACTAGCAACTCCTGGCACTCTTGGAAGTAGATGGGCAGCGTCTTGCTGCATCCCTGTAGCCCCAGGTCCTAGGTCTGGAATAGTGACAGTGTGACTGGGGATGTGGCCCAGCTGCCGGGCACCCTTGACTTGTCCCCATGCCCCAGTGGGGAAACTGAGGCTCAGAGAGGTCATACAGCTCAGTGCCCAGGGATTTCTTGTGTCCTCTGGAGTGGGCAGGAGCTTTCTTTCTGCTAGAGACCAAGTTACAGTAGGAAAGACTAGGCTGGACGTGAGGAAGGGCTTTCCTGAGTAGGGATGAGCCCTGAGGGCCCACACCTCCAGCTGCTGGTGACTTGCGTGGACCTGGCTGCCTGGGGTCCGCGGTGTCTGACACATCCGCTGTCCTCACCTCACTCCGCTCTTGGGTCGAGGTGCCCTGGGAGCATTGCCAACTTCCCCTTGTCCTCATAGCTGCCCCTCACACCCGTCACAGTGCCCGCCCCTGCTCAGCAAAACTACTGCTGAGCCAGTTGTGAGACCGGGCTGTTCCCAGGCAGGGGCCTGGCTATTTTGGGGGGGGGGTACAGGTGTGTCAGGCCCCCAGGGAGGATCTGCTGAGCCCCCTCCCCACGCCGGAGAGGACTCTCTTACATCGATGAGGATGTGCGTCCTCGGGAGATAAGGTCCACGTCTGTGGGGTCACTTCAGTTTGTTCTCCCAGCACCTTCTAAATTTACCCTCTGAGGGGTATCTTATCACAAGCCCGGGGAGCCAGGCCTCGTATGGCCGGCACCCAAGAGAACAGAGCCAGCCCCAGCAGCCCTCGGCCCTGGGCAGCCCTGCGCCTCTGCCAGGCCACCCTGCCTCCTCTGCGTCCGTGGGAGAAGAGCCCCGTTCTCTCCCTATTCATAGGCCGCAGGGCCTAGCTGCCTCCCAGTGCTCTCCTGGTTGAGCCTGCCTGAGGCCTGACTTCCCACCACCTGGCAGCCTGGATGCCCTGCTACTCCTGGCTGACCCTCTGGGTTGTGGGTTGCCTGGTGGCTTTGGGGTGCAGTGGGCGGCCCGGAGGCCAGTTCTTGCTGACTGCCCAGTGCTGTGCGACTCTGAGCAGGTCACTTAACCTCTCTGAACTTCTCCATTTTCTCCTGTGAACAAAGCATGGGCCAATTTCTCAGGCTTCTCGTGAGGTCTAGTGTCTACCGGAGGAGGACACAGCCTGATGGCCTGACATTGGAACGCAGCTGTGCTTTTGCTTGTGAGGCCGAGCTCAGGGGATTGAACGCACATGCCCACATGTGCACACTGTGCACAGACACACCAGTCCCCCTTTCTGGCTGCATCACTGCCTGGCTGGTGGCCTCAGGGAGGTGCTTTGCCTCTGGGCCTGGCTGGACTCAGGGCAGCATTTGAGAGGATGAGAGGGTGAGGGGTGTGAGACGTGGGCAGTCAGGCTGTCCTGGTCACATCAGCAGCCCCTCAGAAGCTGCTCCTTTGTGGAGAGAGGCTGGTTTGGGGCAGCAGACCTATGGCCTGTGTGGCCCTCACCTGGCTGCTTGAGGGGGTGGCCATTCCCGTGTCCCCGCTCACATGAGGTGTCCGGGAGGTGTCCACTGCCCCAGTGACCTGTGCTGTTAGTGCTCGGCCTGCGGGTCACACCGAGCTGCCTTAGAGCCGTGTCTGGGCCCAATTCAAAGGCTGTGCAGGAACCAGGGTGGAGGCTTGCATGGGGGAGGGAGCTCTGAAACTTCAACCTAGACCAGCGGTTCTCAACCTTCCTAATGCCGCAAACTTCTAACACAGTTCCTCTTGTTGTGGTGACCCCCAACTGCAAAATTAGTTTTGTTGCTACTTCATAACTAATTTTGCTACTGTTATGAATCATAATGTAAATATCTGATATGCAGGGTGTATTTAGGTGACCCCTGTGAAAGGGTCATTCCACCCCCGGGTTGAAAACCGCTGACCTTTATTCAGTCACTCAGTCATTCAACACTCACGTCCCAGGCCTGATGCTAGGCCTTCAGAGGAGATGCTGGCCGACAGGCCTCTGCCTAGACAGCCTTTGCTACCATGGGGTGGCAGGTGTGGATAGCCGTGGCCCAGAGGTCAGCGAGCTGGTGAGACCCAGGTGGCAGGGGTCTCTCTGGCAGGGGGAGTCCAGGCCTGGGGGTCAGGGGGTGCCCAGAAAGCAGGGTTTGGAGTTCAGTCTTCATGGAGGGTCTTGGACCTGGGAGAGGCCAGACGGGTCTGCATTTTCCCCAGATGGCTCCGGCTGCCTGTGACGCTGCCTCAGCTGGGATATGAGGAAACTGGGCTGCAGTGAGGGGCAGGCCTAGTGGCCCTAGCAGTGGGGACCAGCCTTTGGGGAGGTGCCTTGGGGACCAGCCGAGAGCCGGGGGTGGGGGGTCCTATTTCTCTGAGGTTCCTAGAATTTCCCTTTTAGAAAAACTGTCAACTGAAATCTCCAGAGGGAGAGGAAAGCCTTTGTCTTGCAGATCGCGGATTTTAATCTAGAGAGTCCTGGACAGGCAGGGAGAGGTGTATATTTGAGGCCCCAGCTCACTGGGGGCTGCGGATCATGGTGCCTTTGTGACCCCATATGAGCCCTGGTCTAGCTGGGAGGCCTGTCCATGTGCTGCTGGAGCTGGACAGCGAGGCCCTTGCTGCTATCTGACCTGGCATAGCTGGGCACTAGGTCACCTCCCTGACTTCTGTGGTCTATACCCTTCGTGTGGCTCCCTGAGGAGCTCCGTAGGCCCCACCAGCCAGCTGGGCAGTGTGGCCCAGTAGCAGTAGGCATTGGCGGAGTGTTGCGTGGTAGCCACCAGGCTGTTGTCATTCTGGTGAGAAGGGAAGGTCCCAGGGGCTAAAATGGACTCACTGGGTGAGCCACATAGGGCCCTGCCCATCGTGGGCATTGCCCTTGCAGTGAGTCGCCTGGGTTCCACCTGAGACCAAGTTGTCACCACCATCTCCTCTTCCGCCAGTGTGATGGGGTTTGAATGACGCTGTGGACTGAAAGATGTCCTCAGAAAGAGACGTCCCTGCTAACTCCAGTACATGTGGATGTGACCTGATTTTTAAAAGAGTATTAGCAGGGTGGCGCCTGTGGCTCATCGAGTAGGATGCCAGCCCCATATACCGAAGGTGGCGGGTTCAAACCCGGCCTTGGCCGAACTGCAAAAACAGAAAAATAGCTGGGCGCCTGTAGTACCAGCTACTCGGGAGGCTGAGGAAAGAGAATCGCCTAAGCCCAGGATTTGGAGGTTGCTGTGAGCTGTGTGATGCCACGGCACTCTACCGAGGGCGATAAAGTGAGCCTCGGTCTCTACAAAAAATAAATAAATAAATAAAAGAGTATTAGCAGACGTGATTCAGTTAAGGATCCCAAAATGAGAAAATGAAAACTCTTAGTATATTTTGAACCATGTCTTAAAGATTATGATGTATTTTTGCCTGGCACCTGATTTTCAGCACTCTAGATTAGCTGATTCTTAGTCTCATCCAAAGTAATCCATGAAGCGCCTGCTGCACATGACAGTAAGCTACAGAGTGGCCCCCAAAGGTGTCAAGCCTTGTCCTGGAGCCTGTGAATGTGGCCTTTTGTAGGAAAAGCATATTTGCAGCTGCAGGTCCTGAGAGGATCTTGCTGGGTTGTGCAGATGGGCCCCATCCAGTGACCCAGCTCTCCTAGACACACGGGGGAATGTTCAGGTGGGGACCGGAATGATGCAGGTGCCCCCGCCCAGATGACATGCAGCCCCTCACATCCCCCTGGCCTTGGGTGTGGTCCCTGCTGTGTCTGAGCCTCAATGTCCCCCATCCAGGGGACTTCGAGGGTAGTGTGGGGTGCGGCTCCCATCTCCTGGCCTGGGAAGTGCTGCTGTCCACGTGGGGCTCAGATGAAGGACTCACACTCGACTTCCAGCATCACAGGCTGTGATGTGGTCTAGGTGCTCCTTGGGAAGGTCTGGGGGTTGAAGCCCAGGCTACACCCAGGACAGTGTTTGGGAGCACTTGAGGAGAAGCCTTTGTTTTACTCAGCCACTGCTGAGACCACCTGGTGGACAGCTAGTGTGGGCAACCGTAGTTTGGTCAGCACCAGGTCATAGCCTGGCAGGCCTGAGGCCGCTGTCCCCTAAGCTGTGAGCACACCAGCCCTCGGGCCGGTCAGCCTGCCCCGGATGGGACAGGGGCAGCTGGGCTTTAAGGAGCAGGGTATCCAGCCCCTCCTCAGCCCCCAGTGCTTCCTTGTGGGGAGCCTTGTTAGGTCTGTTTGGAATCTTCCAGGGTGACTTTTGTTTAAAAGAGAATAGCCCCTCCATGGTCCTAAACCACTGTTTAGGCCTCAGTGCTGCCCTGGACCTTACATATCCAGGGCCTCTCCTGCCTGGGCACCAGGCTCAGCCTAACAAACCGCCTTCTGTGTGCCAGCCTGGCAGGCCCCCACACAGGTCCTCGACCACCATCCACAGGGCACGCCCAGTCTTCTAAGCCTGCATTTATTTATGCCTTTACTTAACTTCCTTGAAAATGCTTTTTAATTGGGATAAAATACACACAATACGCAACTGACCATCTGAACCGTTTTTAAGCACATAGTTTAGTGGCCATAAGCACCGCCCTCCGTCTCCCAGCGCCCCCTCCGCTCTGTGCCTCTTGGGGGGATCGTGTGGCATCTGACCTTCGACCAGCTCTGTCACTCCGCAGGATGTCCTTAGGGCTCCCCCAGTCTCATGTCCCTTATGAATGATGTTTTTCTGGACCAACACAGCTTTCCTAGTGCTGGTGTCGCTTTCAGTCCCCATATGCTCAGTAGATTAAGTGTGCAAATGCAGCAGGTCTGAAGTTCCCTGAACGGCTCCATGCTGCATTTAAACATCCTGGGATTTCAGCTTAAAATGCCCCTTTACTCAGTGGCTGGGCCACGGTGAGGACATTGAAGAGGGACCGTGTCAGGTACGTGGTTCTCTTTAACGTTTGTTAGCATCATAGAATATCCCAGGCCCACGGGACATGCCCCACAGGCCAGAGATGCTGCCACCACCCATGGGGCATGTACTTGAGCAGCTCCTGCCTCTCTTAGAGGGGACCTGCCTGGGCTGAGTCCCATGTGGGGGTCACTAGGGTCGACCCAGCCATGTAGAGGTATCAGCCAGGGGCCTTGGTAAGTGTGGAGTAGTCTCAGAGGCCGAGTCCCTCGGATTGCATCAGACCCAGCCTGCCCGGGGCCCCCACCTGGACTCTGCTTCCTCATACCAGGCACACTGGCCCTGCCCAGACAGGACCCCTGCATTCCCCCTGTTCCCCAGGCACCTGGCTGCTGAGACATTGGAATGATGTCCGATAACGCGTTGGCCGTCCCCTGGGGCTGGCACTTGCGGTCACAGTTCCTAAGGTCGATTTGCTGCTGAGGGAAACAAACAGGGCATTGTCCCTCAGGCAGTGGCCTGTCCTCCACCCCAGACCCCTCCTCCAGGCCCTCCTGGGAACCTGGCTGGGGTGGTGTTCAGAGGCAGAGTGGCCTCTGGGGAGTGGTCCCCATCTTCTCCCCTGGAGCCCCTTCCTGTCTTCCTTACCCTGGGCCTCAGTTTCCCAGCTCTGCAGGGCCTGGGGCAGGGAAGGTGGTCAGCCCTGGAGAGGTAGGTGGGTCTCAGGCACTCCGGGCTTCAGCTCCTCAAGACCAGGGACCCTGGCTCAGTGCCCCCGAGGCTTCCAGCTCTGCTCAGGACAGGAATAGATAAAGTGGGAAATAAGATAAAACTCACTGTATCTGGAAGAGATAAAAGCAAACTTTATTATATAATTCTGTTTGAGGCTGGAACAAAGTATTCAAATATTTGAGAACTGTTTATAAGGCCAATAGCCAACCTAGCACCGGGTGTCGCCTCTGGGGAAAATACTCTGAAGCCAGCCCTGGGAGAGGAGCTCTGCGGGCGGTGGGCATCGGTGTCCATACCTCCTTCCGGGTGCTCTACCCTGGGACTAGGTCCCTTTTTCCAGCTCAGCAGTGGTTCTGTCTGCCCAGGGCAGTGGTTAGACGCCCACCCAGTGTAACGTGTGGGGTGGCCTAGGCTCTGCCCCCCTACTTTCCTACTGAGAGGAGGTTTAGGGCCCCTGTGAGGAGCTGTCCTCAGTGGGTCTTCTCTGGACAGGTTGCCCCAAGTTGGCAGCACTCGGCCAACGACAGTGACTGCTACCTGCCTGAGCCCATGTCACCACCCTGTAGGTTCCCCTCGGCTGCCAAAACCCATGCCGTGAGGTCCAGGCACTTACACTCATCACAGTTCATAATGTCCCCAGCCCTGCCTAGGGCTATAAGCCCTGTTCCCCGTGCAGTGTTCACAGGCCTGGTCACCCCTCTCTGTTCCAATAATAACAGCAAGCGGGAGGTTGTCACCCTAACAGCGTAGGAATCAAAAAGCTATTGTGAGCAGACACAGGCTCCAAAAGGCACCGTCACCTGCGGTGTTCTGCAGAGTGGCCTGAGGCTTAGCTACACTGCAGCTGGGAACTCACAATGGCTTGTCAGAGTGCCCCCCAAAGGCCACGTTATTGTCAGTTCTCTTTTCTTGCCTCTGCTTTGTAGAGTTTCAAACCTGTCACCCACATCCTGGCTCTGGACCCAGCCGCAGAAGCTAGGGGTCAGCACACCTGAGTCCTGGCCATGGCCACAGCCCTCCTTGGGCTCAGTTTGCTTGTCAGGGCAGTGATGAGAGGCAGTGGTGTGAGTATCTATTGGTCAGCTGGGGCTCAGGCCTCCCATGGCTGGCTGGACAGCAGCCACCAAAGGTGTCCATGTTCTAATCCTGTGGGTGGATCACATTGTGTGGCAAGAGGAACTTTGCAGGTGTAAGTGAAGGATTTTTTTTTTTTTTTGAGACCGTCTCACTCTGTCACTCTGGGTAGAGTGCTGTGATGTCATAGTTCACAGCAACCTCAAAGTCTTGGGCTCGTGGTGTCACAGCTCACAACAACCTCAAACTCTCGGGCTCAAGCAATTCTCTTGCCTCAGCCTCCCAGGTAGCTGGGACTACAGGCGCCTGCCATAACGCCCGGCTGTTTTTTTGGAAACGTGGTCTCACTCTTGCTCAGGCCATCCACCCTCCTCAGCCTTCCGGGGTGCTAGGGTTACAGGCTGAGCCACTGCTCCCAACCTGAGTGAAGGATCTTGAGAGGAGAGACTGTCCTGGATGATCCAGGGGCCCTAATGTGACCACAAGGGTCTTTCCATGAGGGAGGCCAGCGAGTCAGAGCTGGAGAGCAGATGTGACTGGAAGCAGAGCCCAGAGGGGTCGGAAGTCGTCCACCACCCTCTCTGCTGCCCCGAGTGGCTGCTCGCCCAGGCCCGGAGCCTGGACTCCAGGGACCTCGGCTGGGCAGCAGTGGATGTAGCAGCAGCTGTGTGGCCCGGGCCCAGGTTGTGTGTCCTTGTCCTTCCTGGGGTGACCTCCATGTGCCCTCTCGCCCCCCCCCCCCCGTTTCCCGCCTGTAGCGTCGTTTGATGGCAGCGTGGTGGTGAGGGTACAGGCTGGCAGCGTCTCTTGGGGAGTCCTCATGCTCTGTCCGGGCCGTGGTCAGTGAGTGCTGGGTGGTGGCTGCCGTCCCCTGGGGGCATTTCCTGTTGCTGGACAGAGAGCCACTCACCTCATTGTCACAGGGGAGTGATGAGTGGAAGGTTTGTCCACTTCGTCACAGGAGAAGGTAGGACCGAGGCCTCCTGAGACCTGATAGGATGTCCAGCCGTATGTCCCCCCGCAGGTGAGGTGGAGATGGCTGTGGGCTCTGTCGAGTGTCAGAGAGGAAACCAAGGCAGGGGAGCTGCCTAGGCCATGTAGCCGTGGGCAGCAGCAGTGGGTGCTGTAAACCAGCCCTGGCTGGACCCAGTGGCCTGGGCAGGGGCCAGGAGGACGCCTCCTGCCCCTGACAGCACCTGCTCTGCCTCCTCCTGGCTGAGCCAGGCTGTGCCCAGTCCCCACTTCCCTGCTCATCCTCAGTGGGGGACCATCGGCCAGGGTTAAGCTGGACCGTCAACCACCAGGGGGCAAGGGTGGCGGGTCATCATGGGAGGGACATGGGCTGCCAGAGGCCAGGAAGGGGGACCCCAGAGTCCTGGCCAGGGCTGGAACCGGGCTGTGGCAGGGAACCTGTCTGCAGCCTCTGGGGCCGTGTGGGCACAGATGGAGGGGGCAGGTTCCGGGCACGTTGCGCCTGCAGACGGCATCCTGGCTATATTGGGGTGGCCATGGAGGGGTTAAAAACCACTAGGGGGACAGCATCTTCAGGGGCCTGGCCTCCAGGGCGCTGGGCAGCAGGTCTGTGCCTGTGGCTTTCTCTGTGTCTGCATTGCTCACGTAGCTGTCCTGTGTCCAGGACCCACCACAAGGCTGCTGGAGGTCCTGGTGCCCACTGGAATCTCTCCCAGCCAGGACAGGAGGCTGGGGCCACGTTGGCCTGTTGCAACTCAGGGACATTGGGCTCAGCTGGAGGACCACCGCCAGGGGTCAGGCCCTGGATGGTCTGCCTGCAGGAGGCAGCCTCCTTACTGTCTAGGTTGTGTGATCAAAGTGGCGACCTTCTATTCTTCGTGTGCCAGACCAAGCCCAGAGCGTTGGCCCCAGGGCAGGCTCCCCGCCTTTCCATTTGATGAGGTCCACACCCTGTAGCCTTGAGGTTCCTTTGGCAGCCACAAGCTCCTGGTGACACCCCGATAGCAGGCCTAGGAATCGGGGCCACCTGACAGGCTGGCTCCTGCCCTGTTACCATGGGCCTTGCCAGGGCCCCGAGCACCTTGGGGGCCCCACTCTTCCTTGGAAGCAATTAGTAAAAATAGCTTTGCTGACACACGATTATACCTCCAGCCCATCTGGGCAAAGCCTGCCCCCTGTGGTGCTTAGGATGTCAGAGAGATGTGTGGCATCTCTACCATTAAGTCTAGAACGTCCAGTCACTTCAAAAGGAACCCTGCACCCCGTGGAGCCACCAGCCTGCTTTCTGCTTCTGTGGGTTTGGGTGTTCTGGACATAGGCACACAGCAGGTGGTCTTAGCGCAGCGTTTCTGAGGTCCACCCGCGCTGGAGCCTGAGTGGGTGTTTTGTCCCTTTCCTCGAAGGATGTCGTCCCTCTGTGGATGCCCCATGGTGGTGACCCACTAGCTGAGTGGAGACTGGGCTCTGGCTGCACATTAAGTTCCTACCCCTGGGAGGGGCCGGGGGGAGGGGGCCCTCTGCTCCGGGGTACACTGTGGGACGGGGCGGCCGAGAAGACAGGTGAAGTAGGTGTTGACTGACCGTGTGGCCTATCTTGCAGCTTTCTCATCGTCCTGGTCTGCCTCATCTTCAGTGTCCTGTCCACCATCGAGCAGTATGCCGCCCTGGCCACAGGGACCCTCTTCTGGATGGTACGTAGGTGCCCGAGGGGTCATAGCAATTGTCACAGTTGCCCTGGGGGCTGATGTCTCTGGGTGTTTGGCCCAATAAGCGGGGGGGAGGGAGGAGCAAGCTGCTACCAGCCTCTCACGTATAGTTACTTGCTGCCCTGATTCTGGGCGGAGAGCACTCCACAGCCCGCCCCCCCCGTTTCCAGACCACTTGGGATGTATGTGCCACAGATGGGAGGGCCAAGGAAGGAGAGGAACCTAAAGCTGGTGTGATCTGGGTGGGCTTCCTGCAGGAGGGGAGTTCTGAGCTGGGCCAGAAGGAACGATGGGTGTCATGGCTGTCGGGCCTGCCCAAGCCTGCATTCTCAGTGGCCTTAGGGTCCAGGTGACTCCTGCTCTGTACCATCACTGGTGCACAGACCCTGCATTGTCCAGCCCCATTCTACTCCCAAACCCAGTCACCTGGACGGTCCCCGCCACTGGCCTGAGAGGTGGTCAGCCCAGCATCACCTCTGGCAGGGGCTCCTGGGCAGTCTGAGCTGTTGCTGGGTGTGGGTGCCATGTGTCGCCCTCCCCGTGAGTGAGGACTGGGAGCATGCAACTTGGTGCCTATCTTCCAGCTCTACAGGAGGTGCTGGGGGCAGTTTGGGGACTAAAGGAATTTCCACCCGCAGCCCCTGGCCCCTCTGCCCCTGTGTCCCACCTGAGCTCCCTGCTCTGAGAAGTGGGCTTTGAGGATTCCTCTCCTCCCATTTAGCCATGGGGCAGGGCCTGTGACGCCCCAGATCCCTCACGAGCTGAGTAGAGCTGCCTCTGGCAGGGAGCCCTGAGAGTGGACCAGTCCACCTGCTTGCTGCCGGGACCTGCCCTGGGACAGCACACCACACTCAGCGCTGGACTGGCTGAAGGGATGTCTGGGGGACACAGAGGGTCCCTGAGGAAGCCACCAATGTGGATGGCAGGTGGGCATGTGGGGCAGGGCTGTGTTGGCCACCTCTCTGGCCTGCACTGTGGCAGCCTCGAGTCTCATATTGGGACTTTCCTCCATCTGCAAAAGACAGCATCTGCTTAGCCCCCGTGTCCCAGCTTCTGGGGCTGCTCCAAGGCTGGTTTCCTGCTTGTCCATGTTGTGCCTTCCCAGCCAAGAGCCCAGCCAGGCTCCTGCGTCCTCGTGAGGTGACCTCCGCGGTGGCGTCCGTTTTGTTCCAGGCGGCCAGCTTTATCTTCCCCTCAGAGCCTCTGTACTTTGAGTCATGAGCCAGCGTAGACTTACTCCCCCATCTCTCCGGCGGCGCTCTCTCGTGTGCCATGTTTATTCTGTGTGTTGATGTTGCCGGTGGCCGTTGGGAATTTCCCGGTAGGTGGTGTGAGGCACAGACCCGCTTTTATTCTCGGTCACAGCCTTCCAGTCGCACCAACGCCCCTGGTTCCAAAGTCCGGCTCCCTCCCTGATGGGAGGTGCCAGAAGTCCAGATGCAGTAAGACCTGCTTTGGGTTTTTCTGTCTGTTCCACTGCCCTGTTGGACTTTCACTTCCCAGGGCCACCTGAGGTGGCCGTGTGTAGCAGCTCTGTTCCACGCTGTGATTTTGTGCCTGGGCAGCGCCTTCTTTTCCAGGGCTTTTTTGGGGCTTCTTGCTGTTTGCATTTTGCCGGGGATGTTACCATTCACTTACCTGATGGCACTCGGGGAACTGACATAGGGAGACTGACATCCACGTGGCATGCCGAGGGTTTTATGATTTTGATGACAGTTCTTGTTAACTTTACTTCTGATGATGACACTGATGGTAATAAGCTGTTGTTAGCTGCTGTGGCAAATGTGGTCTTTCATTATGTTTTCTCAGAGCTGTTTTTGGTGTTTATGAAAACCATTGATGTCTGTTGCTTTTATAAACCGCGACTCGGCTACGGTTCTTTCCTTGGTTCTTTTGTGTTTCCAGATGAGGGATCCCTGTTGAGGCCGTGGACAAGGCTCATTCTGCCCAGAGCACTGGGGTGGAGCCTGTGGCTGTTCGGTTACTCATGGCGTTAATAGATGGCTCCCCACGCTTTCCCCAAAGGAGCCCCGGCTGCAGGTAGAAGGCCATGTGTCTCCCATGGCACGGTTTTCTCGTGACAGTGCGGATTCTGTTGGTGTCTTTCCTGCATCTGTGAGGTGTTCCTGTTGGGGAGGTCTTGCCTCACTTCCCTGGTGTTGAAGCCCCTTGGTCCTGGCATGTGATATATGAGAGTGTTTTATTGAGACCTTTGCACAACATCTGTGGGTTGTTCTGTCACCCTCTTACGGTGCTGAGTTTGCTGGGTTGAGGTCACATCTTTTCCCCTCAACCGGAAAAGGGGAACCTTGGGGGCATAGGTCTCACGCAACCTTGGGGGACATAGGTCTCACATTTGAGGTGTCCCCACAGTGCCTGTCCAAGGGTCATCATGTCTTCCTTACCGACTAGTTCTAGGATGAGTGTCTGAGTCACTGGCTGCAGTTTGCAGCAGAATATCCTGTCCCACCACAGAAGTGAACGTGGCATTTCTTTCCCTGGCTCCTGGGCATTCCCTTAGGGGTCTCCATGACAGACTGTGCACCTGTGCACTGCATGTATGCGTGTGTTCATGTCCACAAGAATGTGTACATGTGCGACTGTACATGCATGGACACTGTGTGTACATGACACGCGCAGCTATGTGTTAAGCACGCATGTGTATGTGATTGTGTACGCGTGAATGTGGGGGTCATGCCCGCTGGTCTGTGTACGTGTGTATACATTTGCATATGTGTATCTGAGCATATACATGTGTATGTGACAATTAATTTTACAAACATCCTAGAACAAGTGCTCCATACCTCGTTGCTGAAGAGCACCATGGTCACCTTTGAAGTGTTCCCCTTGGGAGGCTACACACCTGCAAAGCAATTTTGGAACTCTTTTTCTGGGATGGAATGGCCAGCAGAGGTGTCATTGTGGGAGGGTTGACAATCACGTTTGCAAACTCATCCTAGAAAAAGTTTTGAAGGGTGGTCTAGGCGCTGGTCTCAGGGCACAGTTTCCCAGGGGGAAGCGTCTCGAAGGTGACATAGTAACATTCAGCAACAAAGTGTATGGTGCTTTCTTTAGGATGTTCAGGAACTTAATCGCCCCACCTCATATGCACATTGTGGTGTGCACTTGTGAGCGTGTGGTACGTAGGTGTCTACAACACGCAGCTGTGCTCATGTGCTTACAGACATGTGTTTGTGTGTGGAAGTGTGTGAGCCTGTGATTGTGCCCATTCTGCTCTCCTGCTGCCTTGGGTCCCCCTGAGGGACTTGGGTGCCTCTAAATGACACGGGTCTCTGGATTGACTTGGGTTCCCCCGAGTGACTTGGATCCCCTCAGGTGACCTGGGACCCCCTCAAGTGACCTGGGACCCCCTGAGTGACCTGGGTCCCCCTGAATGACCTGGGACCCCCTGAGTGACGTGGGAGCCCCTGAGTGACTTGGGTCCCCCTGAATGACCTGTATCCCCCTGAGGGACTAGGGTCCCCCTGAGCGATGTAGGTCAGTTACTCAGCTGCTAGGGAATTTGCTGGGGTTGTAAAGGGCTCCAGCCACATGGTGCCTGCAGGGCTGACATGAGCCTCCAGGAGCCCTCCTGGGCCCTGCCTTGGCTGGGGCTGTCAGCACTCCAGGTTCAGGTTCTGATTCCCCAGGGCCTTGGCCCCTCCTCCTGGTGTAGCCGACATGTGAGTGAAGCCCGTACATGGACCTGGCTGTCAGGGATCCTCACAGACGCACCCTGGGCTCTGTGTGCCCCTCTGAGCCTGAGAACCAGCATGGATGTGCCCACAGCACCCTAAAGCCCTATGCTGGTGTAGCATAGCAAACCAGTCCAGGGAGGGTCAGCCCCCAGCACACAGCCTCTGCTTGGGGAGAGAGGGAAGACCCTGGTGGCCTCAGGCCTTGTTGGGTCTGTCCAGGAATTGCCCTGCTGCCCAGGCAGCATTTCTTATGATGACACAAGCTCTCCATCCTTAGATTTTTGGGCATAGAGTTGAGATGTCCAGGAGCAGAGAGCGTGGTCCTCCATTGGTAATCCTGGCTCCTCTGGTGCCCGCATGACACCTGGTGCTCAGTCTCTGAACTGCAGCCACAGTGGCAGGCAGCCTGGGTGGTTGGGGGGAACAGTCACGCCCTTCCCCTCTGGGGCCCAGTAGATGAGCCAGTGAAGCAGCTTCCCAGCCCCATGAGCCCCCAGCCCTCTGAGCCCCTTCCCTCGAGAAGTGCCTCCTTTTCCACCCCTTGCAGAGTAGAGACCCCTACCCCTTCCCTTTGACCCGGTTCTCACGTTGGCTGCCCCCTGCCACCCACCACTCTTCATGTCCCACCAGGCACCCCTTCCACACAGCATCTGGGGATACCTTTTGCAACAAAAATCTGATCATCCCAGAAGCTCCCCTGAGGCATATGGGGTGAATTCCAGCTTCTCTGTCATGGCCCCCAAAGAGCTACACCGAGGCTCCTCCGCCCCGAGACCCCTGACCTCACCTCTCTTGAGGTGCCCCCCTTGGACACACCCAGTTGCCCTGGGCCTTTGCCCGTGTTCTACCCACAGTCTAACTATTTCTCTGGCCTGGTAAAGGACTGGCATCTTTACAGGTTTAAAGCCTCACCTTGGCGGTTGCCATTTCTATGCCCTCCCCACAGGCCCGCCACATGCACCCTCACCCTCCCCCCAGCATGCCCTACATGTGCTCCCCTCATGCCTGCTGCCCCAGCACACCCTGCCCTCGACTCAGCATTTGGGTATGATGGGGAGTGTGTGTGTGGGGTGGGGGACCCAGCATTCTGCCTCCTCACTCTGTCCCATCCTTTTGGAAGGCAGGGACCCCGCAGCCATGTTCAGCCCAGATGCCCTATATGGAGCATCTCTCCCTCTGCTGAGCCCATTTGCCCAGAGCTTCCCCACAGGGACACCCCAAGTTACCTGGTGGTCCCAGGCCTCAGTTTCATGGCCTGTGCGATGGAGAGGATGAGAGACAGCCTCAGACTTCCTCCCTCCCTTGCCTTGCCAAGTTTTCAAGCACTTTCCCAAGCCTGGCCTAACAGAGACTGATCCTTGAGGTGGGCTTGAGCTGGCTGTGTCCTGCTGTCACTTGAGCCACAGCCAGGGGTCGCTGAGGACACACCAGAGAGTAGACAGCCACTGCCCCGCGTGGGGAAGGATTGCTGTGTGGGGAGTGCACTTCTGCAGGGACCCTGAGGGCTTCCTGGAGGAGGGGTAGGCGCTAGGGGGGTAGGCAGGGCAGCGTGAGCCGGGGGCACTGATGCTGGGGAGGGGGACAGGACAGCAGAGACCCCTCTCGCAACTCCTGGCCTAGAGGGGCACAGGCAGAGTTGGGGGTCGTCCTGGTTCCCAGGGCCTCAGCCTTGGGGGTGAGAGTGGGTGCTGCCTCGGAGGGAGATGGTGCTGGAAGGGTGGGGGCGTCGGGAACAAAAGTCTTCGGGGCGCGGACACGGCGGGCGGCAGCAGGGGGCGCACTTGTCACATGGCCGAGGGCTGCTGGCGCGGCGGGGCGGGAGGGGCGCGTGGGCCCCGCGCAGGGGTCCCGAGAGCGCCGTTTTTAAGTGGTGGAAAAAGTCACTCAGAGCCGTTGTTCCCGGGAGCCCCCTGTTTTTTCCGTTCTTTTCGTGCGGCAACTGCTATGGTGCCAGAAAGCTGTTATCTCAGCGTCCGTGCAGCCCGGGCGGTGCAGGATTAGCGCTGTACTGCAGCCGGGACGCAGGGCTGGAGAAAGCCCTTTGGGACGGATCTCCGCCACTGGGGCTGGGGACCGCGCATCAGCGACCTGGGGGAACTCCACCCTGTGTGCACCCGGGTCTACGGGTGTGAAGCACACACACGTGCACTCTGCTGTGAGTATAGCCACGTGCACGTGTGTCCCTGTGTGTGCTTTATGCCTGCACTTTATGTGTGCTTGCCCAAGGAGCAAGTCCCCAGTGTCACTGCTCTTCTGTTCCTGGCCAAGGCCTGCTGCAGGCTGGAACTGCCTCCCCCAGCCTTCCACCCCTGGGCTCAGCAATAAGAGACCCTGCCCTGGGCCAGGTGAGGGGCTGGCTTTTGTCTCAGAATCACAGCTTTTTTTCAAATCCCACACAAAGAAAGAGGCACTCAAAAGCACAACACAAACACTGCCGTGTATTCTGTGCCTTCTTGTGGGGAACATACCAGGGAATTGTCCTGTAATGCCTGTGGTTAAAAAACCCGTGAGCTGCGGCCCCAGAGGCCTGGGGGATGAGGTCATCGCTGCGGCTTCCGCCTGCCTGTGAGGCTCCCTCTCCCCGTGCGGTGACCCACCCCTCCCACCAGCTGGATCCTGCACTGCCTGGGTTCTGCTTCCCTCCTCACAGAGTGGGGCCCTCTGGCCCCTGGGCCTCAGTTTCCCCCGTGGAGACTCCCGGGGCCCTGGTGACGCAGGGAACGAGGTCAGGCTCCAACACTGCATGCCCCAGCCCCTGGTTCACACTGAGTTGGCCCCACAGATGCCTTTCCAGCCCCTGTTTCTGCGCCCGTTAACACCATAGCAGCAGCCAGGGTGGCGTCAGCCTGTTATCCGGAGCCTGCTGTGCGGGGCCTCGGGCCCCTGCCCTGATGCACCCCGCCTGCCGAGGAGGGAGTGCAGCTCAGAGGTGAAGGCTCTTCTGTGCAAGGTCAGGGGGCCCAAGGTGGCTGGGTTTTCCATTAACAAACTCGAGGTCTGATGGCCTCCTAGGCCGCCTCCTGCCCCAGGTGCACTCAGCCTGCACCTCCGTGCCTGGGGAGCCTTTACGTGTCTGACAGAGCCCCACATGCCTGTTCTGGGGGTGACTCCAGCTCTGGCACTTGCCTGATGCTGTTATCCACTCCTCTGGGCCTTGGGGACCCGGGGAAAGTCATCTCCCCTCTATGAAGTGAGTTTGTTTGTCCCTTTGTCCCCATCACGTGGGGGCTGCCCAGCAAAGGCTGGTTCCTACTGGGTTCTTTTCTCTACATTCATTCACTTGGCAGATATTTATTAAGCACCTACTGTGTGCCAGGTTCTATGTGCAAACAGATTGGGGGCTCTTGGACGGAAGGCTATGGGCCACACCCTGCACGTGTGGGGACTGCCCTAGCCTGTCTGCACTGAGCCCCTGACATGTGTGCTCCAGCCTGTGCGTGGCCCCGAGGCACAGGGCAGCCTCAGCTCTGCACCGCCTGACGCGAGTTCCCCCTAGTCATAAGCAGGAGCTTCCCCCTCACTTCCCCCTGAGACCCTGGAAGACAGAGTCCCTTAAGCCTGATGGCCTCTAGGTTGGGTGGCAGAGGTGGGGAGGGCCAAATGCAGCTTGCACAGCTGGCATGAGGGAACTCCACTGGTTGGGTGGGGGTACCCAGCAGGCCCAGCCTCGGCCACCACTAGCTCCAGCTACAGGGGCTCCTCTGGGGCCTGGGTCACACTGACGTTCCGACACGAGTCTCAGCAAAGCCTTAGAAGCCACCAAGTCAAACTTGAAACCACTGTTGAACAGCAACAGAAGTGACTTGGCCAGTACTTGGGAGCCCCATGCTGGTCAGCGAGGGCCCTGGACGAGAGGCCCACCTGCCCACCCAGCGCTCAGTGTCACTGAGGCTGCTGACCTGGCTGTTGGAGCTACGCCTGCAGGGAGCTCCTGGTCCCGGGCAGCCCGAGGGCTGTTGCACCACCTGTCTGGTCCCTGCTCACGTCTCTCCCTGGGCTGGCCTCAGCAACCCCTCGAAGTTGCCCGGTTTGTGTGAGAGAGGGAGGGGTGGCCTGGCCCTCCACAGACCTCAGCGCCTGCTCTCCAGGACTGCGCCCCTCCAGGCATGGGATTAGCCTTCCCATTGGGGTGATTTTAGAGGAAAGGGGGTATTGCCACCCCCCAGAGAGGGCCTGTGCCAGGATGGGTTGCCCCTGCCAGCAGGTGCTCTGTGCGACATGGGGCCACACTCTGCTTTGGGGGGTGACTGTGCTGCTGAAACTACAATCTTAAAGCCTGAGGCACAAAGGGGAGGGTGGGCTGGAAAGCAGAGTGGATCTGCATCCCTTTCGCAAGGGCTTCCCTATCCCCAGAGTTCACAGAAGCACCAGGGTTGGGGGCCTTCTTGCAGGCCTCACTGGGACCTAGACAGCTGGAGTAGTCGGTTTGCAGTCTGTGTTTTAAAACCAAATGCACAAGCACTTGGCCCATCCCTGCACCCAGCCCTCTGAGAGGGCTGCTGGGACTCAGGCTGGGCCTGTGAGCCTGAGGGCCTGGGCCACTCGAGTTAGAGCACTGAAACTCTTCTCCCGTGGATCTGGAGGCTAGACCTCAAGATCCAGGGATCCACAGGGCAGGTTCTCATGAGGTTGAGAGGCACAGTCTGCCCCAGGCCCCTGTCCAGCTTCTGGGGCTGTGCTGGCCATCTCTGGGTTCTTCATCTTATCCCTCCTTTCATTGTCACACAGAGCTGCTCTGTGACTCTATGTCCTAATTCTCCTCAAGCAAGGATGTTGGGCATATTTGGTTTGGGTCCAGCCTGTTCTGGCTCGACCTCACCCTAACTGGTTACCTCTGCTATGCCTCACATTCTGAGGTGCTGGGGGTTAGGGCTTCAATGTATGCATCTGGGGGAACCCAGGGGCCTGCAAACTGTGGCCCACAGCCCAGCAGCCCATTTGTGTGAATAAAGTTTTATTGGCACCCAGCCACGTGCACTCGAGAAGGCGTCACCTCCAGCTGTTTTTGTGCTATGACTTGGAGTCTTTTTTATGAGAAGTCTAAAATACTATCTAGCCTTGGAAAAAGTTTGCCAAGCCCTGCTCTAAACTATTTATTTAACAGGGCAACTTTTAAAAGGGCAGTTGCTGGGTGCATTTAAACTGGCATTTAAATTACTAACATTTTTCCGCAAGAAAACAGAAGTGGCGACCATATGCCGGCCCCACTGCCCTCCTCGCCCTGCTGTGTGACACCAGGAAGGGGTCACAGCTTTTTGGTTCCAGTCTCTTTCTGTTCGGGTGTTTTAACTACAATTTAATTTCAGATTTAAAGGACAGTCATCAACACAAGCCCCTTCCAGGCCCCTTCCGCCCAGCCTGCTAGCTGTTCTCATTTCACACCATTTTCTCTCTTGTATAAGAAAATATAACTCTGTGGTGTATTGGTTTTTTTTCTGACCCATTTGAGAGTAAGTTGGAGATAGCCTATCCCTTTGTCCCTAAAAAGCCAGGGTATACCTCTAAAACAAGGGCCTTCTCCTGCGGTCTGACCACCATCTACTTTCAGGTTTCATCACTTGTCTCGGTGGGCATAACCGATTTTCTCCTGTTGTGATTGTCACACGGTTTTGGTCCCCCCGACCTGGAGCTTCTGCCATCCCTTTGTGGTCTCCCAGGGCTGTGGGGTAGACTTGGAGGCCCGGGGACAGGCCCCGGCTCCAAGGTCCCCACATGGGAGGAGGAACAGGGCCCCCGGGGGGCCCAGGGCAAGGCTGCGGGGCAGGCTGTTTCCCCACGGTGGACATTGTTTATACCCTAACTGGGTCCCCTGTCCCCAGATTGAGGTTTACAGGGTTTGGATTGGCCACGTTCCTGCCCTGGAGGCAGCTGCTTGCAAGGACAGCTGACATTCCTTTATGCAAAGTCTGAGCTCTGCGGAGAGCGTGAAAGCTGGGATCCTCGGCTCAAGTGGACGTCCCCAAGCACGTGTGCTAAGGTCCTGCACTGGATTGTGTCCTGTAACAAAGGCTTCCTCTGTGACACCAGCACTCGGGCCTCACATTATCTGTTTCGGGCCAGGATTGTCACATATATCAAGTTTGTTCGGAACAAGATGGGGGCGGGGGTGTGGTTGTGAGGACCCTAGGCAGGAAGCAAAGGAAACAGTGCTGAGATTTTTGAGATCTTCCCGAAAACACGTAACCTGATCCCATGTAAGTGGTTTGTTCGAGCAGGGTTGACACTCCCGGGCTGGGATCTGGGAACTGCCAAGCAGTTTCTGTCCTCCAAAGAGGCTAAACACATGGACAGCAGTGGGCCCCACCTAGGTCTGAGGAGCTAGGCTGGTGGGCTGAGGTGTAGGTGGGGTGACATCCCTGCCCTCTGGAGGCACACACTCTCCCCAGGGCTCTCCAGAGTGCCTTCCCCATATCTCGCCCAGGGGCTGCCTGGAGCCCTTAGGAGTTCCCACCGTACCCCTGAAAGAAAAGGGGAGCTTCGTGCCTGGTGGATCCCTTTGGGGATCCAGGAAGACCCCACCTTAGCCATGTAGAGGCCCTGGCTCACAGGTCCCAGCTCTAGCTTGTAGCCATGGTCACTCATGTTTATAACCTGTACGAGCCTGTGGTCTTTGGAGGACTGAGTGGAAAGAGGGACAGTCTTCTTATGGGCAGGTGCTGGCATCTTAGATGGCACCGGGCTCCTCGGCAAGAGCCCCCTATGCCTATGTGTGCCATGCCCTGAGCACAGGGGCCTGTGCAGATGCCAGTGCG
This sequence comes from Perodicticus potto, assembly GCA_963574655.1. Lineage (NCBI taxonomy): Eukaryota > Metazoa > Chordata > Mammalia > Primates > Lorisidae > Perodicticus > Perodicticus potto. Next base: position 24,968 of record CAUYRH010099397.1, read on the forward strand.
TCTAGGCCTGGGGACCAAGCAGGTGAATGGGGACCTTTGCCCTACTGGGCTGTGTGGGCCACGGCAAGTGTTTCCTCGTCTTGCCCTCCTGGCACCCACCTCAATGAGTCCTCAGGGCCCTGGAGACAGGCAATTAGGAAGAAGGGGCACTGGGATGGCCCCATGTCCCTCAGGGGCAGGGAGGTAGCTGACCCCACCCAGGTGCCTGTGAGCCCTCCTGGCACCTTGTGTGCGTGGCGTGGCGTGGCGTGGCGTGGTGTGTCGTGTGTAGCGTCCACATCCCTGTGCTGCAGAGTGTCTGGGTGCTCTCGTGTTCTTGAATTTTCCCCAGTGTGCCTGCCTTTCCTTCTTTCCCCTTTTTGGAGGTCATGATGATTCAGCTCCGGGTTGGTAACAGCAGACAGAGCTGGCTTTGGAGCAAACACAGTTGGGGCTAAGCAGGAGCCCCAGGACCTTGTGGAAGGTGACAGCTGGACAAGAAATAGGAGGGGACCTCACAACAGGTGGCCGGGGGGCAGACTACTTGGAGAAGGACCCCCAAATAGCACTTTGTTCTCCGTGGTGGCCACAGGTCTGGATGGAAGTTGCATCCCTGTGAAGGGCAGCCTCAGCTCCCTGGCCCCTGCAGGCCAGACCCCGTGTCTTCTGTCCCGCCTCTTCCCCACCATCCGCTGCTTCCCTGAGGCCCAAGACAAAGGTCAGACCTTGGTGGGGGTGTGTGCTGCGCCTCAGGCTGCTCTCCTGGGTTTAGTGGGATTAGAGTGTGCAGCGGGACAGGTGTTTCCTTTATGCTCTGCCCGAGGGCTGGAAGGCGCCTCATCAGAGAGTGCCACGTTTGGTGGGGGTCTCCAGTTCAGGGTAGCTGGGGGGCCTGGGTTGGTTAGGTCCTTGTTTTTACATCTGACCCTGGCCAGCTGGAGTGCCTTGTTTTAAGCACAGGGTAACAGCTGACATAACACAACGAGATGGGCCGAGCAGGCCAGGGCATGGGCACTCCACATGGGGAGTCTCCAGGGGCCTCGTGGCCATGGGGCGCTGCCCAGTGGGATCTAGCAGCTGTCCTGCCCAGCCTTGGAGGCCACCAGAGGGGCTCAGCCCACTGGGCAGGGGCCTGGGGGAGGGGGCTGGGCAGGTGCCAGAGCCATCCCCTAGGGCACTGCACTCAGATGAGGTCTAATCATGTTCTTAGCCTCCCAGGTCACACAGAACAAACCCAGAGGCTGAGGTGTGCACCACGGAAGCGTGGCACTGTGCCGTGTTGTAGGGCAAGGGCTCCGTGTGCCTCATGGGCTGGGGCTGCGCTCCAGCACCCAGCTCTCCCGACCCCCGCTTCACTGAGCTGACCTCAGAGCTGCGCCAGGCAGCTTTTTCCAAGCCACTTCCTGTCCCCATCATGAAACTGCATGAAAATGTACCTGGGGCCAGAGGCTGCACAGCTGCCTTGGTAGCTGGTGAGAGTCACTCATCCCTGTGGCTTGGAGCTCACCTGTCAGCCCCCATGGGCTTGGAGCACATGTCTTTAGAATGGCAGCAACTGAGGGCAACGATCTGCTCCCCAAAGTGTGGTCTCTGCAGCCAGTGATAGTCTCCCCAGGCTCCTGGCTACATGGGAAGGTGTGAGCTGGGCCTCTGGCCTTCACAGCCTCCTGTCTGCTTGGGTGTAGTGGGAGGCAGAACCCCGTAGCAGGGAGCCTCGCTGCAAAGGGTCCCACGTTTAGATTTTCCGGTGGACCTTGTCACTGTGGGGACAGGAAATCAAGCGGAGGGTGGCTGTGAGGAAGTGGTGCTGTTTTCCAAACTTGGTCATGGTCAAGGTAGTTGAAGGAGCAGGTTGGAAAAGGCACACCCTGGTCTAGCCTGGTCCCCTAATAGAGAAGGGGGCACACACGTGCACAGATGGGCTAGTGGGCAGGCATGGGAGTACACAGACGTGTGTGGACAGGCACACGGCCCCAGCAGACACTCACGTGTGCGTGCATGCACACGTGAGCACGAGCACACTCAGGCCCAGAACTTGGGCCGGCAGGGAGTGAGACCCCCTTGGGGCCGCGTTCCATTTGCACATTCAATCCAGAAACTGTCAGCACGGGAAGCCTGGACGAGAACAAAATGTCAAGTGTGTGCCGAGAGGCGCAGGCCGGCCCCTCTTCCTGGCGGGGTGATGATCTGGTCAGTTTCCGAGCACCGTGTGCTGAGAATAATTTGTGCGTTCAGAGCAGAGTTTGGGGGGGACCTGGGGAAGGATGGGCATCTTTATTTGATTTTAAGTTTGTTTAGCTGGGTCTGTGTCTCCCCCTCCCCCCTACTGCGACCATTCTCCGAGCTGACTGGGTGGATTTGGGGACAGTTGCTAATGTCCTAGGAGTGGGGATCAAGCTGGGGTCCATTCACACACTTCTCAGCATCGCCAGCCCCACACAGTCCCTGAGCCCAGAAGTTGCTGTGAAAGTAGGAGATTAAGGACAAAGCTATGGTGACTTTGCTGTTTCCAGGGTGCTGGTGAGCAGGACCTGGTCCCCACTGCAGGATCCCCTGGCCTTTCCCACAAAGTCTCTTCTGCCCAAGCTGTCTTTCTTTGTCTCAGGCTTACGGTGATTTTGCTTTTTAAATGAAGACATCTGTTAGACCACTTAGGAGCTCTGGGACCTTGGGAAATACACCTTTTATCCCAGGAGTTTATAAGAATTTGTAGTGCCCTGCCAGCACTCAGGGGCCCCTGTCAGAGGCACCAAGGCTGTGGCCAGCTGCAGGAGCCTTGGGGTGGCCGGTGGCCTCTGCAGGCCTCAGCAGTCTGCTGACGAGAGGACAGCCCCAGCCTGTGGCTCTGGACCCTGGAAACACAGAGGCTGCCTCGTAGGTTCAGCTTTTCTGGCCCTCTTTGGACCTGGGTTTCCTCATGTGTAAAATTACAGGGGACACAGGGACTCTAGTTCCTGGGGTTCTGAGGGCACACAGCATGGACATTCTCAGTCCAGACCCACAGAAAAAGAGGGCCAGGGGTGTTGGTGGACAGTGCCTCCTCCTGGCAGGGGTTGGGGCAGAGGTGCTGGGGCAGTGGAGGAATGGGCTGTGGTCCCCACTAGGGGTATGCCGGTTGGGAAGGAGGGACTTCGATTAGGAATCACTATAGCCTTGTGCTCGCTTTGGCAGCACATATACTAAAAAATTGGAACGATACAGAGAAGATTAGCATGGCCCCTGCACAAGGATGACATGCAAATTCGTGAAGGAATCACTATAGCCTCAGGTTTACTTAATCCGCTACCTTAAAAAATTAGCTTTATTGACATATTTGGTATACAATGTGCTGCCATATTTAAAGTGTACAAGTTGGTGAACTTGAACGGCTGTGTGCGCGTGAAACCATCACCCCCATGTGAACCCACCCATGACCGGCAGAAGTGTTTTTGTGCTCCTTGGGGGCCCCCCTCCCTCCACTCCTCACTCAGGAGACAGCCACTGATCTGTTTTCTTTCAGAATGATCTGCATTTTCTAGAGTTTTCTATACATGAAATTATACATTATATGCTCCTTTTGTCTGTTTCCTTCAGTCGGCGTCATGACTTTGAGGTTCATCCAGGCTGTTATGTATATCAATCATCCACTCTTTTTAATCTCCGAGCAGCACAGCATATGTGGACATATCACAGTTTCTTTATCCACTCGTGTACTGATAGACTATCTCTGTGTACAAGTCTTTGTAAGGACTTATATTTCCTTTTCCCTTGGTAAATGTATAGGAATAGAATGGCTAGATGACATGGTGAGTGTCTATTTAAATATTTAACTGACAAACTGTTTTCCAAAGTGACTATACCATCTGTACCATTTACACTCTCAGGAAAGCTGCGTGTGAGACTTCTGGTACCTTCACCTAGCCATCACCACTTGATATGCTTGATCATTTTCATGTCGGTCGGACAGGTGTGTGAGGTATCTTGTGGTTTTCATTTGCATCTACTAATTACTAGTGATGTTGAATAACTTTTCACAGGTTTAATTGGCATCTGTGGAAGGTGACGTATCTTTTAATTGGCATCTTTGGCAACATACCTTTTTAAATCTTTCACTGCTTTTTAAATCAGGCTATTTGTATTTTTCTTACTGAGTTGTAGAAGTTCTTTATATATGTAACGGTCACATAGATACGTGTTTTACACATTTCTCCCAGGCTGGGGCTTCCCTTATCACTTATTTAGTAGTGTCTTTGAAGACAAAGGTTTTCAGTTTTATGAAGTCAAGTTTATTGTTTTTTTCTTATTATGTCATATTTTTAAAATCTTCACCAAACACCTGGTCACTAAGCTTTTCTTCTAGCAGTTTTATAGGTTTAGTGCCCACATGTAGTTATATGATGCATTTCGAGTTAATTTTTGTGTGTCATGTAAAGTACAGGTTGAGCTTTGTGTATTTTCCCCGTATGGCTGTCCAGTTATTCAGTGCTGTATATTGAGAAGAGCACCCTTTACCCATTGAATCCCCTTGATGCCTTTTAAAAAATTCAATTTACCATAAAAAAGTATGGCTGTCTTTTTGGCCTCTCAGTTCTTACTCACTGATCTGTTAGTATATCTTTTGCCAATTCTACACTGCCTTGATTATTATTATAGCTTTATAATAAGGCTAGAAATAAGTTAGCACGACTCCTCCAACTTTGTTTTGGATCCCTTATATTTTTATGTGTATATATATAATGTGTTTTATATATATATTTACGAAGAATCCTGGTGGATTTTTGTTTGATATTGCATCACCAACTAAAGGTCAACTTGGGGAGAATTGACATTTTACCAATATTGAATCTTCTGATCCATAAGCATTATATATCTCCTCTGTTTATTTGGATTTTTATTTTATGTCCAGTGTTTTGTAGTTTTCAGTGTATATTCTTGTACGCTTTTTGCCAGATACTTAAGTACTCATGTTTTTGATGCTATTGCCAATGGTATTTCTTTGTTAATTTTGATTTCTCATTTAGAACTGATTCATTTTGGTAAATTCATCTCTTATCTTGCAAACTTGCTCAACTGACTTATTCTAGTGCTTTTTTATGGAATTCACTGCTTTTCTTATATTGATGATTATGTTGTGTGAAAATAGAAATGACTTTACCTCTTCTTTTTTAATCTGCCTATTTATTTCTTTTTCTTGGCCTGGTTGCACTGGCTAGGCCATTCCATACACTGTTTGATAGAAGGGGGAGAATAAGCATCTTTTCTTTGTCCCAAATCTTAGAAGAAGCTCCTGTCCTTCACGATCAGGTGTGGCATCGGCAGCAGGTTCCATACATGCCCCTTACCAGGTACAGGAATATTCCTTCCGATGCTGATGCTGAGTCTGATGTCGAATTTTCTCTCAAATGCTTTTTTATACATCTTTTGATGTGGCCATGTAGATTTTCCTTCTTTAATCTCTAAATATGACAAGTTATACTGATTGATTTTCAAATGGTAAACCTTGCATTCCTGAATAAATAAAGCCCACTTGGTTATGTTGTATCATTCTTTGTCTATATTGTTGTACTGGATTTGCTAAAATTTTACTAAGAAATTTTGCACCTAAGTTCATAAGGGATGTGGTCTGCAATTTTCTTGTAATGTCTTTGGTTTTGGTATTAGGGTGATGGCGGCATGATGAGCTGAGGGGAGCGAAGTGTCCTCTCCTTCATGTTTACGGGGGCTCTGTGTAAACTCCATCTTATTTTTTTCCTATGTGTGTGGTGGACTTCAGGAAAGCCATCTGGCCTGGACTTCTCTTTATGAGGTTATTAACTAGATTTTAAATTTACTTAACAGTTATATTCAGGTTTTCTGTTTCTTCTTGAGTGAAGTTTTATATTTTGTGTATTTAAAAAAAAATCTGTTCCTTTCACATAGGTGTTAAACTTATGAGAATAAAGTTCATAATATTCTATTCTTTAAACCTCTATAGAATTTGGAGTAATTTCTCCTTACATTCCTGATACTGGTAATTGGTGCCTCTTACTTTTTGTGTATAATCAGTCTGGCTAGAGCTTTTAGCAATTTTATTGATCTGAAACAATCAGCTTTTTGTTTCATTGACTTTTTTTTTCTTTTTGGTTATTTGATTTATGCTCTGATTTTGATTATTTTTTATTATGCCTAGTTTTAATTTGCTCTTTTTCTAGTTTCTTTAGTAAATAACCTTGGTTTCCCTCCTTTAAATCTTTTTTTTTCCTTCCTAATATAGGGACTTAATGGTATACATTTCTCTCTAAAGATCACTTTAGTTGCACCCCACAGATATTGTGATTTTGTTTCTTGAGTTATTTTTATCCCGTTCTAAATATTTTCTAATTTTCTTTTTCCATTTCTTTCTTTTTTATTTTTGATGCAAAAATTATTTAGAAGTCTATTCTTAACATATGGGGGGTTTTTAAGATGCCCTTCTGTTACTAATTTCTACTTTAATTCATTTGTAGTCATAGAAAAAACTTCATATGATTTGAGTCTCCTAAAATTTACTAAGACTTGCTAGGCCCAGAACATGGTTTATCTTGGTAAATAATTCCCTTGTGCACTTGCAAAGGGTGTATATTTTGCCACTTCTGGGAAGCCTTTTCCATAAATGGCCGTTACATTAATGTGGTAACAGTGTTGAACCAGTTTGTTGCGTCTTTATTGATTCTATCTAATTGTTGTCAATTATTGAGACGCAGATGTCAGAAACTCCAGCTGTCATGGTGGATTTGTCTCTTTATTTTTCCCGTTCTCATAGTTCTTGTTCAACATGTTTTGAAGCTTTGTTACTGGTTTCATCAGCATTTAGGATTGGGCCACTCCCTCCCCTGGCCCTTGCAGCCTCTCACCTCCAACTCTTGCCTGTGTTGGGGGCAGTTTGATGGCTCAGTGTCTGAAAGAGATGGAGCCCAGGTGATGTAGGGCCTTCGCCAAGGGTCCCCTCAGGAGCTGCGAGAGTGAGCGAGGTGAGGTTGCCGGTGTCCTGACCCAGGGAGGTCCTGTTAGTGGAGAGTTGCGTGACTGCTCATGGCCAAGGCACTTCCAGTAACTGCTCCGCGCGGCCTGGAGGACGGGCTTCCTCTCCCCAATCACCTGGGATGGGAACAAGAGGCGCTCTGTGTGCTGCAGCCCTGCCAGCGGTGGGCCCCCTGGGCTCCTGGGGGCCTCAAGTGGGGACGCCTGGCAGGCAGTGGATGTGAGCCGCAGCACGTGGCCCTCCTTCCTCAGGGAGACCCTGGACAGGGCAGCCCCTCCCTGGCTTTCCTTTCTGTGCTACACAACTGGGGGCCCTGGACTCCTGCCCACTACACAGCCACCAACTTTAGTTGCACAAGGTGGCAAGAAGGGGAGCCTGGCTCTCCCTTGAGCAAACCTCCAGAACTTGGGGGGAGCTCTGGCCCCACTGCGCAGATCTGCTGTGGATGTTGTTCCACGTGTGTCTCCAGGGAGGGCTCACACAAGGGGGGTAGCTGGCATTTGCTGTCAGGCTGGACCTTGGATGTCGCTTCAGCGAAGCTGTCCCTCTGCCCCACCCTCTGCACTCACTGGCCTTTGGTCCCAGCTGGACTCAGCCTTTCTGGTCAATGTTGGGGTGGTCTTTACGAGGAAGAGCATGACACTGTCCCGGGGTTTCTTCTGTGCTGGGGTATCGACATCCTTGCCGTCAGCTCCCACACCCCCTCCTCAGGTCATTCTGGGGTTAGATGAGATGACGTGGGTGGAAGGTGGAAGAAGCCAGCACGCTTGGAGCATTGCAGAGAGCCCAGAAGTCTCCAAATTCCTTCCTGAACAAGCCCAAGCCCAAGGGGAGCTGCCTGTCTGCAGGAGCCAGGGACCAACATGCCGAGGGGCCTGTAGTGTGCTTGCTGAGGTCAAGGTGCTGGGATTGGGCACAGGGCAATACATAGGCCCAGGTGACCCGGAGGTGGGTGCCTTATGAAACAGAGAGAAAGGCCCCCATGCTGCTGTACAGGGAGGGCGGGTGGCACAGAGCTCAGCCCAGGATGAGGGTGAAAACAAGCGGGGTCCTGAGTGTGGTGTCTGGATGTCAGCCAGTCTCCAGGCTGTCTCTGGGTGCCTGGCCCAGGAGAGGGCACGACTCAGATGGAGCCTGAGCTGCCCTGAGGAGGTGGGAGGATGGAGGGTCAGCCCCCATGCAGTACTCGGCACCCAGGATGGACAGGAAGGGCCCTGTCCCCTCAGCAGGGGCCAGCGGTCCACAGTGCAGTGGGGAGCCTGTGAGGGGAGGCCTGGCGGAGCACTGGCTGGCCGAGGACCGGGCTGCAGGGTTTTGAGGGTGGGATGCCACTTTCTGACTCGAGATTCTTTCACTTTTTAACCTCCGAGACCAAGTCTAATTCGGCCCATCTCACCTCATAAATGAACTTTAACAAAAATTATCAACTGACTCATACATTTCTTAGGTTAGGCTTATTATTTTTCTGATTTCTTAATTTAAATTTAGGTTAAGAGGTTTAAATTGTGTACAGAAAATTTCTCTTCTTTGGTAGGTGTCCAGTTTGATGAGTTCTGGCAGATACACACAGTCATGTAACCACCCCCTGAAACTGACATGCAGGACATTCCCATCACCCCCGAAAGCTCCTTTGTGCCCCTTCACAGCCAACTCCTCCCCGCACCTGGTAACCGCTGACATGTCCCGTCCCTATAGCTCTGCCTTTTCCAGAACGTCATGTAAATGGAATCCCGCAGCTTGTGGCCTCTGCGCCTGGCTTGTATCACTTAGCATAATTCATCTGAGGTTCATCCATGTCGTGGTCTGTATTCAGTAGTTTCTTTCCTTTTATTTGGAAAGGATAAAATGTACCACAGTTTGTTTATTCGTTCACAGGCTGATGGACACTTGAGCTGTTTCCAGTTTTCAGCTGTTATGATTAGAACTGCCATGAATATTGCACGCAGGTTTCTGAGTAATCGTGTGTCTTCATTTCTCTGGGGTGAATCCCTCAGAGTGGGCTTGCGGGGCTGGGCTGTGGATGTGAGTTCCCCTCTCTTAGAAGCTGCCAGACCGCTTTGCGAAGGGGAGGCCCATTCTCCACTCTGAGCATCAGTCCTGTGAGCGCCATGGCAACTGTGTTCTCACCAGCACTGAGTGCTGTTGGCTTTTTAAGTCTTAGCCATTCTAATTGGTCACAGCCCTGTCACGGCGTGAGTTGAATTTCTATCTCCATAGTAGCTCATGGTGTGGGGCGCGTTTACCATCCACATAGCTCTTGCGGTAAAAGTGCCGGTTGCGTGTTCTGCTGATCTGCATCGTCGAGTCATCTTCCTGTTTTTGAGCTGTAAGAGTAGTGTCAACATTCGAGATGTAAGCCCTTCATCAGATCTGGGCTTGGCAAGTATTCTCCCCCAACCTATGGCTCTGTCTTCGTATTTTCTTAATAGTATCTTTCAAAAGAGCAGCAGTTTTTAATTTTGATGACGTCCACTTCTTCAGGGTTTGTTTTCTTTCTTTAGGTTTTGTGTTTTTTTGTGTTCTGTCTGAGAAATACTTGCCTAGTCCAAGGTTACAAAGCTTTTTCTCCTGTTTTCTGTAGAAGTTTTATAGTTTCACATTTCTTGTTTAGATCTGTGATTCATTTCAAGTTTTACTTTATATATGGTGACAGGTATGGATGGAGGTTAAATCTTTTTGCATGTGGTTACCCAGTTGTCCCAGAGACTTTCTTTTCCTAGAATTACTTTGGCACCTTTGATGAAAATCAGTTGACTGTGTGTGGGGGTCCGATTTCTGGACTTTGTAATCTGTTCTGCCAGTAAAGCACTGTCTTGATTACTGCAACTTTTATACTAAGCCTTGAAATCAGGTCTTGTTAATCCTCCAATTTGGTTCATTTTCAGAAGTGTGTTGCTCTGTCAGGACCTTCACATTCCCATGTAAATCTTAGAATCAGCTTGTCAATTTCCACCCGAAATATCCTGCTAGCATTTTGATTGGTATGGCATGGAACTTGTAGGTGAAACTGGGTGTCACACGTGATGTCTCAGCAGTGCTGGGCTTTCCCGCTTCTCAGGGACTCTTTGCACTCAGATATTTCTAAATGGGCACACTCAGCATCCTGTAGTTTTCAGGGCACAGATTTGTGGAATTTGTTAGATTTGTTACTGATTTGTTAACTTTTTCAAGTGGCTGAAATGACATTGTTTTCTCCATCTCAGTTTCGGATTGTTGCTAAGATACAGAAATACATTTTGGGGGTGCACTTCCAGGCTTTCTGTGACTTTGTTAACCTTATTAGTTCTAGAAAGTCATTTGCTCATTTCTGTTTTCTGTGGGTTCTGTGGCATTTTCCACGGAGACAGGTTGTACCAAATCAAGTCAGTCTTCTTTTCTTCCTTTCAATCTGTATGCTTTTGATTTTTTGTTTTTGGCTCAAGGCACTGGTCAGGTAGGACCTCTAGGTGTATGTCCTCACACTGGACAGTCAGGGGAGAGCATACAGGGGTCACTACAAAAGTTTTGAGACAGACTGTGTCATGGTTCATTATTTCACTTCCAAGAAACGCAGTCTACAGCTGCCCTTCGGGTTCACCTGCGCCAGTTTCAACTTGCTCAACTTATTGGTGTTTCTGGAGGATTTCATTGGTTTATGTCCACATGGGTTGTACATCTCTTGATTTTTGTGTATCTCAAAACTTTCGTAATGGCCCACATACATCCCTGCCGTCTTCCCAGGGTGGAAGGGAACAGTGTCCCGTCTTTCGCTGATAGCTGCGGAGTTTTTGTGAATGTGCTTTCTCACGGTGGAGAGTTGCTTCTCTTCCTAGTCTGCAGAGAGTGGAGCGCGTATTGAGAAGGGCTGTTAGAGTTTGTCAAGTGCCTTCTTTGCCTCTATTGAGATAATCGTGTGTCTTTTCTGTCTTTGTTTGTTAATGTGATGAATAGCGCCGATCAATTTCCACATAGTAAAACAACCCTGCAAATGCAGCACAAAGCCCACATGGTCACGATGCATTTAAAAAAATATATTTCTGGACTTGGTTTAGTAACATTTTGTGTAGACTTTTGCATCTGCGCTCATGAGAGACATCATTCTCAGTGTGTTTGCTGGTGATGTCTGGTTTTGGCATCCGGTGCTGCTGGCAATGGGGAATGATTGGGAAATATTTCCTGCTCTTCAGCTTTTAGGAGGAATTTGTGTGCAGTGGCTCTTATCTCTTCCTTAAAGGTTTGATATAACACGTAAAGCCACGTGGGGCTGGAGTTTTCTTTGCGGGGAAGTTTTTCATCAGAAATTCAATACCTGTGGGGCTATTCGGTTGTCTGTTGCTTCTGGACTAAGTTTTGGTAGTTTATGTCTTTGAAGGTGTTTGTTCCCAAGGAGCAGGAGCCACGCCCACATTCAAAAATCAGACCAGCTAGTGATGGGATATCATTCCGACTGGCTTAGGGACTGCGGGGTTTGCAAATGTCCCAAAGTAGCCTTATGCAGGAGACCTTCCTGGGAGCCCCAAGAGAGGACCTGGGGTGGGTGGTCTGAACCCAAGAGTTGCCCAAACCCCTTCCCGGTCTCATCTGCTGCTGGCCATCCAGCTGGGCTCCTCCACCCAGTGGTTCTGGGACAGGACACAGCAGGAGCAGGGGACAAAGATCAGACTTTTGCTGTTTCCTTCCAGCATCACTGCTCAGGAAGGCAGCCCCCTCTCAGAGGGGTGAAACTCAAGAAGACGGGCCCTCCGGGTCCACGACAAGCCTGCTTTTGTTCCTCCTGTTCACTGTGTAAACTTCAGCCCTAAAACAACATACATCCTTCTGAAGTTGTTCACATATTAGCTCTTAAAACAGCAAAATCCGTGCACAATTTCCTCTCAATCCCTTAAAACATTCCTGAAAGGAAAAAAAAAACTGTTTAAATTCACTGCCTGTCATTAAAATCTCTAGATTTGCGGAACCAGAGCGCAGCACCCGGCCGTCAACATGCAAACGATGGCCGTGTGCACACACGCGCCGGCCATCCGCACGTGGGCAGACGCACACAGGATGGCGTGAGGTGGTCAGCCCTTCCTATCCCCATGCCACACAGGCTCGTGCTGCCACAGTCAGCTCCAGGGCCTCAGCCTCATCTAAAGCTATAGCCACCAGGCCCTGCTCAGCACCCCAACCAAACCAGAAGAAGGGGTGCCCTTCCCTGAGTCCCTTTGGCTTGCTAAACTTCTAATTTTGATGAAATTTTTAAATAAGACATTTGAGAAGCTTGGGCTCCTGGCAGATAAAAAAATAATACCCTCCCCTTTCCCCATCCCAGCCCCAGCAAAGGTAGCCACCAAGGGGTGTAACATCTTTGGGGTTAACAGCCAACAGCAGTGGGGTCCTGGGCTGAAAGTAAATCCCCACTTAACTAGACTAGAGATGGAAATAGGCCTGCCTGGGGGAGCTGGGGGATTTGCTTTAAATATGTGTAAAGCTGACTGCCGGCCGTAGCTCGGTGTCTACGGTAGGTATGCCTGGGCACCGACTCCCCCACCACAAATTGTAGGGCAGCCAGCCTGGCCACTCCCGTGTATGCAAGGCCCTGGGTATGATTCATGGGGTAGCACCAAGTCACTGGGGGTATTCCAGATACTCCAGGCAGCCCCCACCTGCCACCTTAACTATTTAGTGCCTGGAAAAGCCTACATCCACCTCTGCCTACCCTGGCTCTGCTTCTGTTGACACTTTGAGCCACCTTCAGAGTATGATTTTCCAGTGGAGTGGGAAGGACAAGGCTGACACACTCCTGTGAAGACAGAGAGTGCCCTGTGGGGACCCCGACAGACGAGGCGGACACTGCAGGCCCTGCACCCTGCACCTCTCCAGGGACCCTTGTCCAGTCATCTGGTCTGGCCTTGGTGGCAGCCTGGAGCCTGTAGGTACTCCTGCTACTGGCTCCTGCCATCCAGAAGTCTGAGACCCAGGGGTCAGCAGAATGGACTCCCGCCAAGGCTGGAGGTAGAAACTGTCTCAGGCCTCTCCCCAGCTTCTGGTGGCTTGCTGGTGATCTTCTGGGTTGCTCGTCTTGTGGGTACATTGCCCTAAACTCTGTCTTTATCATCACATGGTGGTGTCCCTGTGTGCTGGTCATGTCCAAATGTCCCCTTCATATAAGGGTGCCAGTTATACCCAATCCTCATGACCTCATCTTTACTAATTACATCAGCATCAGCCCTTTTCCTATCAAAGTACAGAGGTAGTGGGGATTGGATCTCAACGTGTGCATTGGGGGCTGCAGGGTTAAAATTCAGTCCATAGAAATACTTTCCCAGCAGAGCATACTTTAACCCAGGGATCTACAAACCCGTGGCCTACAAGCCCAGCTGCTTGTTTTTATAAATAAAGTTTTATTAGCACGTGGCCACATGTGCTTGTGAATGTCTTCTCCTTGGCTGCTTTTGTCCTGCAGCAGCAGACTTGAGTCATTGCAGCAGGGACCACGTGGCCTGCAGAGCCTAAAATACTTGCTATCTGGCCTTTGATAAAAATCTTGCCAAGTGCTGCCCTAAACTGGGAAGGCAATGCTGGAGATTGCTTTATTCACTCCAAAACCCACCAATGGGCAAGAAGGGAGAGAGATAAAATGAAGTCACGTAGGAATTCTTACGTTACTGTTTCCTTACTGGGGAGGAAACATTGGGGAAAACACTATGGCAGAAACTGTTTTCAATAGTAGCAGATTTGGTTGTGAGGTTAAGGAACTAGTGGAATGAAAGAGTACAGTGAAACTCCACAGGTTCATGAGGTTAGAAGGGATGGTACATTGGTCAACTAAGCAACTAATAAAGAAAAGGAAGAATGAAGAATGGAGCAAAATAGCAAATATGGAGATGGAAAGGATCAAATCAAATGTATTCAATTTTCCGCTAAATGTAAACGGCCTAAATTCTTCTTTAAGATAGAGAACTATCAGAAGTGTTTTAATATTTTTTAACAAATACATTGTCCAATAGAATTAAGTAAATCAGTAGTTGAAAAATAAAGTGACGGCCAAAGAGATGCCAAGAAACTTCAAACAAAAAGGGGGAAAAAAGAAAAAAAAGAATAATATTAATATCAACACTGAAACCCAGAAGAAGAAATGAATGATATAAGGCACTATTTTTGGAGGAGTCCTGATTATAAAGTTATAGGCATCAAACAACATAGCAAAAACTATTAGATGGATGTGGGACCACACTGAGAGTCAAGGGTCATGGGAGACCCCTTTGCATGGTAGGGAATGGTAGATATGGGGTGCTTAGGGTTACAAGGAAACCCTCTGCATAGTAGGCACTTTCTGTCCCAGCCCTCCACACTGACTATAGATACTTCTCTTTTGCAATTTTCATGCCATTGCCCACATTCCCGATGATGCCTTCTGTGTGTTTGCAAATGTCTCCCCACGTGGCTCGGAATTCATCCATTAAGTGAGAATAATCATAAAGCATGTCCGTTCCCTAATACGTAGATGGACACACACACGCATGTTCAGTGAGTGCCTCCTGTTGCCGAGTGCTGGGTCAATTCAGTGCCCTGGGAGGGTCTCGAGGTAAAGTGGGGATGTCACGTAATTTTTGTTTCTTCAGAATCTGCACATGAATCCAGGAATTAGGTGGCTGGCCCATGGGCTTCCCGACTATGAGAACATCCTGTGGGGAGGGAGAAAGAAGTGTGCGGGTTACCCTCACCTCTCCAATTTGCCATCTTGTGAAGCAAGCTGGATCCCAGGGCTGGAGGCACCTTTTTAATCACCTACAATGCATGTAATTCTAGCCCACCTTGGTGAGGCACCAGGGCACACATGCAGTGAGCAGTACCTGGGAGCCCAGCTATCCTCCCCACCATGGGCGGGTGGCTCTTATGCAGGGCTGAGGGCTAAGGCTTGGACGCCGGAGACTTTGGTAAAGGTCTGGTCCCAGTGATATTGGACCCAAGTATATGCTAGGCCCACAAGTGTAGTCCAAGTCCCTGGTCTTATGCCCCATCGCCCCTGAGAAGCTCCCCCACAGACACACTCAGGGGCAGCTGCCCATGCTGCCTTCTGTGTGGGCCCCTGCAGCACGTGAGCAACTGACACTAGGAACTTGCAATTGCTCCCAGAACTGTGGATCAGGAAGGAGGCAGTGCTGGAGGTCGGGTTTGCCCGAGCCCACAGAGAGGATTTGCTCAAATGTCCCTTGGGTATCACTCTTTGAAATGCCTTTAGGCATCCACGGAGGCCCCTCCCAGGCAGCCTGTAGAGCAGCGGTTCTCAACCTGTGAAAACCCCCCTTTGGGGGTTGAATGACCCTTTCACAGGGGTCGCCTAAGACCATCCTACATATCAGATATTTACATTACAATTTATAACAGTAGCAAAATTGCAGTTATGAAGTAGCAATGAAAATAATTTTATGGTTGGGGGTCACCACAACATAAAGAATTCATGAAAGGATCGTGGCATTAGGAAGGTTGAGAACCACTGCTGTGGAGTATGCTGTCTACCCTTGAGGTAGGACATTCAAGGCCCTGCTGGGGTGGAGCTGCCAGGGGAGCCGGTGGAGCAGACATGCTCAGGTGGTTGCTTTGATGTGGAGCTTGGGGCAGGAGAATGGCCAGCCATCTTGGCCATCTTGGCCATCTTGGTTTTAGCCTCACAGGAGCCTCCCCAGACAGCCCATGGTGGACACAAGGTCTTGTGCCACCTGTTGGGTGGTGGTGTCCGGGGTGGGGGGCCAGATGACAGCTGTTGCCCACTTGCAGGCCCGGCTGCCCAGTGGATGGGAACACCCATCCCCATGACAACCAAGCAAGCCTCCTGGCCTCTCCCGCTTGTTGGGGAGAATGGCCACTCAAACAGCTGGCAGGTCGGACTAGTTCTCAGGGGAAAGAGGTTCCATGCCTTCAAGTGTCACCTCGAAATCACGACTGCCTTAACAAGAAGAGACAAGCACATAGCAGCTGGCTGATCTGTGGCTCTGAGGGTCAGAGACTGGCCAGCTGCATTGGGGGTGTGCTCCCTGAGAAGGCTGGTTGTTGGGGCTCCACTGCCCCCCTTTCAGGAACAGGCTTCTGCCGCCCCCACTGTCTCACCACTCATATGGCTCCCATGGGGCGTAAGGGGGAGGCTGCTTCCTGCTGGGTCATCTTGTGGGGACCCAGACTCGAAGCTGCAGAGATGCCCTAGTGGGGGGCAGCATCCCCCCCCACAGCCCTCTGTCTGGACCCCTAGGCTTCCTCAGCACAACACCCACAAGGCAGGAGCCAGGGGCCTGGGAGGAAGGTGCATCTGTCCCCGTGTGGAGTTCCTCAGCCAGTTGCAGGAGTCCCAGCATCGGGGCATGCTAGCTGCAGTGCTGGGCTCCCAAGGTAGAGATGGAAGACCCCTGTCTCTTGGGAGCACTGGGAGAGACAGAGCCATGGCAGAGAGCAAGGGCCCTGGGCGAGGGGTGGCCGTGCAGTGTGAGGGCGTCACCATGTGGGGAGAGGCTGCAGGGAGCTCTCAGGCAGGAACAGCAGCTGGAGTGATGGGACAGGACACTGGGTCTTCATGGCTCCTCAGTGCACGGGGTAGGGAGCTGTCTCCCCCCAACACGCGAACTCAGGGGCCTTCCTAGCACTAAACACCACCCTCCCCTCTAGAACTTTTTGCCAGCATTTCCGCAGGTCTGGGTAGACTCTTCTTGTTCCTCTCTTCACACTGCCCCAGGTGGTGGATTCTGCCCCCACTTCACAGACGGGGCTGTTGAGGCACAGAGCTTTGAGCTGCTCCCTGCCAGTGTTGGCACCCAGGTCGCCCCTGCCCTGGGCATGTCCCCTTCTGTTGACCCTTTTACTCACCAATGTGTGTGTAGGGGCTCTGGGGTCTGGTCTGTTCCTCCATCCCCGCCAGGGCTAGAGCGGTGGGGACTGCAGCATGAGAGGCCTGGGTGCCCTGCCCTCCAGGGGAGCGGGTCTGCTCTGGGTCACTGCTGTGGCCAGGGCCTGGGGCAGGACATGGAAAACTTGCTCAAGGTTGGAGGCTATGTGTTCGAGGACCCCAAGGGGCTGCGGTGGAGCAGAGGGAGCCAGCACCGAGCTAGTGGGCAGGCTTCAAGGGGCACCCCAGTGGTACCCACACTAAGGGGACTCATGGTAGAACAGGGGTCACCTCTTTGACAGGAAGTCTTGTGCCAGGTAACTGGCCCTCCTCCTCCCTGCTGGACAGCCCACACGTGTCACCTGGGCCTGTCTGACTGTACCACGTTGCCTGCTATAGCCCGGGCTTCTTGGGATGGGGGGCTGCTGCTCCCTAGGGTGGGCAGCAAGTGTGGACTAAGGGCTCCAGCTGTGCCCAACACGTCACTGAGGGGCCCATGAGCTCTCAGCACAGGCTGGGGGCCGGGAGCAGCTGGCCACAGGCAGGCCCCGGAACAAAGGGCCTTTGAGCGGCATGCGTGCCTGCGCCGTGCCCTCCGGCCAGCTGACCCTCCTGGGAACACGAGGCTGGCGCTCTCTGTGGCTTAACAGGGCCTGCATGGAGTTGGAACAGCTGGCCCCAGAGTCCTCTAGCCGGGTCCTGTGCAGTGGGGACCCCCCACACCAGGAGGCCGCCTGGTTCCAAGCAGCCCTAGCCCGAGGGTGTTCCAGCGGTGGGAGGGGGCTAGACCCTGACCCCTGGCTCCCCATAGCACCCCTTCCTGGCTAGTGTCTTACTCTGGCCCCACATCCACCCCCACCCCAGGGTCTCCACCTAGAGTAAGCACCCTCCTGGTCCGGGACACCTTTGGCGGGTAGATGGGTTCCAGGTGCTGTGTCCACAGGCGCCAGGACCCACCAGCAAGTTCAGCTCTCAGACCTTAGGAGTCTCAGGAGTTAATCTTCCAGACCTCTTTAAAATTAATTTTTCATTTAAAAAAAAAAAAAGAACAGTAACATCAGAGACATTAAAGTAATCATGATAAGGGTCTGTGAGGCTTCCTTTATTGTTTAGCAAAAAAAAAAAAAAACTTCTTTCATGCTGCAGGGCAGGATGTGGGGCTGCTCTGAGCTGGCGACTCCCTGTAGCCCTGCTGTCTGCCCGAGGGAGCATTTGGCGGGCGAGCAGGAGGGACCTTCTTAGCGCCTCTAAATCATGCTGTGCCGGCAGCACAGGATTTCAAAACACATTGAGCCTCAGAAAATCTCCCCAATGATGCAGATCTGCCCACTGATAAAAAAAAAAAAAAAAAAACAATAGATAAGACTGCCAAATCGACCTTCATCCTTCTCAGCGAGCGATGGTTCCACAGCCGGTTACGAAATGTTTGAGCTGATGCCCTGACCTTTCCCCCTCTGTGCACTCAAAGTCGGATCAAACCCAGATAAGCACCTCTTTGCTAAGCTCTTGGCCCTTTGGATTCGGGCAGATCTGCTGTTTGTACTGCTGTCACCCCCAAAACATGGAAAACAAGCATGGAGCTGGCGTGCGTGTGCACATGACAGCTGCTCCCTCTGTGACGGTGAGCGTTTTCTTTGCCTTCTGCCTCATACACTGCCTTCCTCTGGGTTGAGGTTGAGGGTCCCCGACTCTGCCAAGGGACAGGGTTTCAGTATCGATACTGAAGCCACCAGGGACAGAGTGACTGCCTTACTGTGTTCCTGTTGGCGTCCGACGCTTCAAGTCCTTACCCTCACCGCTGTGCTAGGGACTTTTGCACGGCCTGGCGTTTATTTCCTTGTCTCTGTCTCGAGGAGACTCACAGGTCCGCCAGCCATGTGCAGTTGACAGATCACTGGTGCTTGATCCTTTCATTTAATTCTGAAGTAACAGTAGTCTGCAGAGATTACAAACTAAAGGCTTGAGGGCAGCTCAGGTGGCCCTGAAGGCCCACAGGATCCTTTAAGGAGACTTGACCAGGGGTAGCCCAGGTGAGCACCAGCCAGGAGCTAGGGCCCCACAAGGCACTAGTTTTCTTTGTTTTTTTAAGGCACTAGTTTTATTATTGTAAAACACATAACATACAATTCACCATTTCAGCCATCTTGAAGTCACATTTAGTACATTTGCAGGGTTGTACAGTCACCACCTCTATCTGGTTCCAGAAGTCTTTTGTCACCCTGGAAGGAGACCGCATATCTATTACTCACCCCTCTCATACCTGCCCCAGCCCCTGACAACCACTTTTTTTTTTTAAATTAAGTTTATTTATTTTTATTTATTTATTCATTTTTTTGTTGTTGCAGTTTGGCCAGGGCTGGGTTTGAACTCACCACCCTTGGTATATGGGACCAGCACCCCACTCACTGAGCCACAGGCACCACCCCTGACAACCACTTTTGATCTGTTTTAAATTATGGTAAGATATATGCAAGATTTGCCATCTTAACTCTTTTTAAAAGAACAGTTCAGTGGCGTTAAATACATTCCTACTCAACCGTCACCACTATCCAGCTCTGGAACTTTCTTGTCTTTCTGAACTGAAGGTCTGCACCCCCAAACCCCAGCCCCCTCTCCGCAGTCCCCGGCAGCCTGCCCCACTCCCCGTCTCTGTGGGCGTGACGACCGTGGGGACCTCTGCCGAGTGGGATCACACAGTTTGTCCTTCTGCGGCGGGCTTATCACTCAGCATGACGTCCTCAAGGTTCGTCCATGTAGCACATGTCAGGGCCTCAGTCCTCTCCATGAGTGATGCCCCTCTGCACCGGCAAAGCACACTCGGCTCATCCATCTCCCCATCGGTGGACACCTGGGTTGCTTCCACCTTGTGGCTGTGATGAGTGACACTGCTATGGACGTGGGGGGACCAATGGCTCTTTGAGTCCCTGCTTTCAGTTCTTCAGGGCATGAACCCAGAATGGAATTGCTGGGTCATACAGTAATTCTCTTTTTGTTCTGGAGTATTTTTTAATCAACTGTTTTTAGGGCCGTTTTAGGTTCATAGCACAGTTCAGAGGCAGTTCCACGTTTAGTGTTTTGAGGAGCTGCCACGTCAGTTTCCCCGGTGGCTGCACCAGCCGGCATCCTTGCCAGCAGGACACAAGGGCTCCAGTTCCATCCAGTCCTCAAGAGCATGTGTGATTTGTTTGTTTTGAGTGGCCGTCCTCATGGTGGGGGGTGGTGTCTCGCTGAGGCCTTGCTTTGCTTTTTCCGTTGATTAGTAACGTCCCGTATTGCTCCTGCGCTTGTTGGCTGTTTGTGTGTCTTCTTTAGAGAAACGTCTATTTAAGTCCTTTGCCTGTTTTTTTAAAACTTGGGTTGTTAGAAACTTGTTTTATTAAATAACTTTAAATTGCTCAGGTAACACCACTGAAAGCCACCCCCTACAGCTCTCTCGGTATACAGGAGAAGAGCCCAAAGGCACCTGGGATTCACGCTTGTGGCAGAATGGCCCTGGGCACAGGGACGAGGACAGCCAAGGCAGGGCGAGGGACGAGACCCCGTCTTGTTCGGGATTTCAGGCCTTGTTAGAAAAACGCACTGTGCCACGTGTGGGTCCCCTGTGGAGGAGTGGCTGCAGACCAAGGCCACATGTATTTGTTCCCTTTTTCTGCACCTTTTCTGTCATTTCTGTGAAGGTGCCGCAAGAGGGGCAGACCCAGGGGGATTTGGCTGTCCCACTGAACACTGGACATCCTCTCTGGCTCCTCACTGTATCTGGAAAAAGGAAAGTCCTCTTGTGCCCGTGTCTTCCATACCCACACGGCTGCCCCTGGCAACACCCTCCAGGCCAGACCCGACTCTGAACATCCTGATTGTCCACCAGGTGACTACCTGTAGCCCAGGCCTCTCCTCCCCTCCTTGTCCCCAAGGACTTGCCTTTAGCCAGCACACACGATTCCCACCCTAGCAGGCTGCTTTCAGAACCCCGCTGTCCCCAGGTCCCCCCAGGTTATGCTTGTGCATGAGTGGTCAGCCTCCGCAGTGGGGCCTGGCCTCAATCACCAGTGGACATCTGTGCTTTGTCCTGCCATGGACTCCCAGCCCTTCCCTACCCCAAGCCATAGGACTTGGGTAAATAGTCCAACTGCTCCTCCGCAGAGTGGGGGCGGCAGTCATGGGCCCCACATTACAGCATTGCCAGAGGCTGCTTGTGTCTGGGCCCCAGCCCAGCTCAGAGACCCCCTTGTCCATGACGCCATCTGCAGCCAGGAGGTGGCCTTGCTTTGTTTCGAAGGACAGCAACTGGGGCAGAAGGGGCCTCGTTGTCCCTTTGGTCTGCCTGTGGTCTCACTGGAGATCTCAGTTCCTTTGCCCAAGGACAGCCTTCCTCACATCTGCGGGTCAGATCTCAGGACCACAGTCCATCAATGTCTGGGGTATGGGTCCTTGGCCCCAGGCCTTGCAGGTATCACGTGGGTCTTGCTGAGAGGCCCTTTGGGGACTGGATGTTGCTGACTGAACCTGGGTCAGGGTCTGGAGCTGGCTCTGTTAGCAGTGGGGGAGCCAGGCCACATTCCTGGTTTGGCAGGGGGAAGGAGTGAGGGTGTCAAAGCTGGCCTGAGAAGGGAAGGAGGCCTGGCGGTGGGAGGTGGACAGGGGAGCCCCCAGGGCGAGGGGGAACCTGGGCCCAGGAGCTCTCCGGGGACTGGTCTGCAAGGCCCTGAGAAGAAGCGTTGAGTGGCAGGTCCAGACCTAACCCTGCAGTGTGGACCATGGCAGTTGCTTGAGCAGGGGAAGGCACACAGGAAGAGACAGTTGTGTGCGGGCTCTGGGGAGGAGCTTAAGGCCCCTTTAGTTCAATTATGCAGAGAGCCAAGTCTGCAAAGGCAGAGGGGCCTGGGGCTAGGAGGGTGGCCACCCCAGCCTGGACCTCCTCTAACCCAGCGCCACAGAGAGGTGGCCCTGCCACTCTGTGAGACGGTGCTGGCCATGGGGTGTTTTCCCTTGAATTGGGGTAACAGTCCTTGTTTCCCACCCTGCCTGAGCATGAGCCCTGGGGTCCTGCTGTGGCCTTGGCCTGGGTGCCCGCCCAGCCCCAGAGAGCTTTTGAGGCCAATCATGGTGGAGATAATTTTATCTCTGAGCAAACATTCAATCCCGCTGTCTCCGGCCTGGAGATGGTGAAATGGCTGTTCTCCTCTGCCCTTTCCTGGCCTGCTGGCAGCGCCACACTAATTAACTGGGCCTCTTCCTGGTGTCGCAGCTGGGCCTCGAGCTGCATCCCCACGTCACACAAGATTGGAGGGCTAGTGTTCTGAATTATTGCTACCACTCCACCCTCCAGAGGGGCTGTGCTGCGCTCAGCTGCTGGCTCCAAGCAGGCTCTCCCCCAAGTGTCAAGCTGGGTGATTTGGGGAGGAGGTGCCTGCAGCCATCAAAAGCAACCCCTAATTGTTACTATTTTAAGCTCTACGACACACCTAGCCCTTCACATCTGCTTAGGATGTGGCTTGCAGAAGGTGTTTAAGTAATTTTTAAAAGTCCAAATAAGACCCAGCCTGTTCAATGATTGGTTGTTCAGGGCTGTGTGGGTCACACAGCTAGCAGAGCCTCCAGGGACAGCTCCCCGTTGAGGCCACCAGAGGTCGGAGGAGCCATCCGCTGTGAAGTCACAGATCCCCTGTCAGCCTTGGGGACGTGGAGTGCTGTGTTTTGGGAGCAGTTCCATGATGGCCAAAGGCAGGCATTGTGTGACCTCGGGATGTCCAAAGAAAAGGACAAAATTGCTGCTGTCAGAGAGCTGGAGACTCCTTTGAATAGCCACTCATTTGCTTATCCCTTTGTTCAGCAAATCCGTGCTGAGCAATGACCAGGGAGGGTGCTGTGCTGGGGGCCTGGGAAGGGGAGGAGGGCGAGACCAGCATGGCCCCTGCCCTGAGAGGCTCAGGTACTCCCATCCAAGAGCCTTGTTTCAGGACCAGCCAGAAATGGGGCCATAAACCCTGATGAGGCTGCAGAGTCTGTGGTGTCAGTGAGCCCATAGCCGTCTCCCACGTGCCCCTAATCATGAGCACCCCCAGCCCCAGAGAGTCAAGGTTATAACCTTAAAACACTTTGTAAAGGGGGAGTGCTGAACTCTCACCCCAGGGGTAGGCCCCAGACACGTGTTGGCTGGTGTAAATATGACTTCATCAGTAACACTTGGGAGCCAGTGATGGCAGTGTCCAGCCACCCCACTGTGGTGGACTCCTTGCTAGGGGCTAGACCAGCCACGGACACCCCATCAGAGAAGTTCCCCCTAGACTGTGCTCCCACAGGAGGACGGTTGGATGGAACCTGCCCAAGAGATGGAAAGCTTTGTGTCCACTAAACCCTACACCTTCCCTGAGGGCCTCTGCAGGCAAGGGCTGGACAGGTGCCACCACCTAAGAGGGGGCTCCCACACTCTTGGCTATCATGTTAAATACTTATCTTGGCCATAAACCCTCACCTTGGCCCACCAAGATAGGACTGTTTCCATCCACATTCTATAGCTGAGGAAACCGAGGCTCAGGTTCCCAATCTATACCTGGGGGCACCCAGGGATGGGGCTGGTGGGGTGCTCCTCCCTGGGTGCCCGGAGGTCTTGTCACAATGGTTTTTGGCCACCCGGCAGCAGGCCTGGCCACTGCTTTACCTCCAGATGCTGCTGACACAGGGGACCCACCTTGAGGTAGGACGCTAGGGATGGCGCCCGGTGCAGCCCAGACGCTTGCTCTCACTGCTGCCTCAAGACCTTGGGTGGTCACTTGTCCCCAGCCTCTGTCTGGGGCTATGGTAAAGGTGACAGGAAGCTGTGGGGCTCCCAGTGTCATGGACACTGAGCCTCGGGGAGCCATCCTGGCTGCTGGCTGCTGGGGTTTGTCTGGTTTCCCCCAACCCACCTACTGTCTGTCTGTCCATCTGCCATGAGCCAGGTGCTGGCCCACAGTGCTCCAGCTCACCACACCCGGCTCCCCCGAGACCTTCAAGTTCATACCACACGTGAGGACCTGGGCCATAGGGAGGGGCCCCCAAGATAGCTATTTCCTCTTCCTCCTGCTGGACCTCTACCCCAGGGGGCTGCTGCATGCTGGTAGATGGCCGTGTTCTGGGAGTGTGGTGGCTCTCTGACGTATGATGTGGAAGGAGTCCAGTCCCATGAGGACAGAGTGGGACGCTGGGCCTGAGCTCTGGGGGTTCAGTGGTTTACATTAGCTTTGGCTAGAGAACACGGGCCCCAGGGGGTCCTGTGGCTAGGCCATGGCACGTGGCCCAAATAGGCTGGTCTGAAGAGCAGCAGGTCCTACCTGGTGTCCACTGCCTGTGGACCTGGGCTCAGGCCACTGGCCTTTCCAGGTGGGCCCTAACGTACGTACAACCATCCCCAGCAGACTGAGCCCCAGGCCTGCTATTCTTGGGGTGTCCTTCAGCAGAGGCTCCTGGCGTCTGGCAGTTGTGGGGTCTGATGATGCGTGAGGCCAAGCCCTGCACGGAGCAAGCTCAGCCCTCTTCCCTGCAGGAGATCATCCTGGTGGTGTTCTTTGGGACGGAGTACGTGGTCCGCCTCTGGTCAGCAGGCTGTCGCAGCAAGTACGTCGGTGTCTGGGGAAGACTGCGCTTTGCCCGGAAGCCCATCTCCATCATTGGTGAGTCGTGCCCCACACAGGCTCATTTTCCATCATTGGTGAGTCGTGCCCCACAGAGGCTCATTCTGGGTTTGCAGGTCAGGAAGAGCCCCATGTCACAGCCACCCGAGCCCTCCCCTCCGGAAGACTAAGAGGCCCTTGCTACCTACCCTGCCTGCCTGTGATGGGGCAGGACCCTAGGACCATCAGGGGTGACCACCCAAGTCCCAGCTCAGAGCCAGCTGCACCCCTGGTCCACCTCTGCGCAGAGACGCTGCTCATGGGGTTGGGGGCTCCCCTACTGCTTCCTGGGACCCTCTTCACTCGGCGTGGTTTGATGGCATGCACCCAAGTCTCTGTTCCCTCTGACCCCTTGCAGCACTGAGCATGAGGCCTGGCCCGAGCTGGAGTGGGGGCGGGGGCTCCACGTGCAGCCAGGACAGAGGGTGGGTCTCTCTCAGGCACTGTCAGCCTCCCCAGCATAGTGTACCACCGTATCCTTTCATTGCCACACCTGACATGCAAGCCCCTTCTTCAGAGGCGGAATGAGTGTCTGGGGATGGTTATGACAAGCTGCTCCCTCTCCTGTGCCCTGCAGACCTCATCGTGGTCGTGGCCTCCATGGTGGTCCTCTGCGTGGGCTCCAAAGGGCAGGTGTTTGCCACGTCGGCTATCAGGTGCGTCGGTGCTGGTAGCTCCCCTACCTGCTGCCTGTGCCGTGGGGCTGGAGGGTGCTGGCCCCTCTCCAGAGCTGTGGGTGCCTCATACCCCATCTGCCTGGCTCTGATGTGCTCACCTTCCCCGGTGCCCACTGCCCCAAGCACATGGAACGATGTGCTGGGTCAGGCTGGGCTCAGGGCCCAGGACATCACAGGTGGCCCTCCATGCCAGGCCCTGCACCAGCGCTTCCTGGGTAGTGCACAGGCTGCACCTCTGGTGACCCCAGACCTCCCCCAGAAGTGGTCTAGACACCTAAGGAATTTGGAGATGTATAGGCACCTCTGAGCCAAGAAGGGGACTCCAAGGTGTCCGAGCGGGGCTGACTCTAGAGGGCAGGTGTGGAGCACGACAGCCCAACAGGGCAGGTGTGAAGCGAGCCCCTCTCACCTGCACGTCCCCTCCCAGGGGCATCCGCTTCCTCCAGATCCTGCGGATGCTGCATGTCGACCGCCAGGGAGGGACTTGGAGGCTCCTGGGCTCTGTGGTCTTCATCCACCGCCAGGTGTGTGGTCCAGGTGCTGGGGGGACAGGGCAGTCTGGCCACACTGGGGTGGCTCGGGACAGGCTTAGGGCCTGGCTCTGCCCTGCTGTGAGGAGCAGGTGCCAGGGCACCTGGGCGCATCACAGGGTTTGGGACCCCATAGCTCCCCAGCCCGAGTCCAGGTGGGGTGCTGCCCTCCACAGCCCTCGGCCAGCATCCCCCGCCTGCCAAGCTGATGTCATGCCCACCTCCTCGTGAGCTTGGGACAAAGAACTGTGGGGCAAATGAAAAGGCAGAAACATGGGAGGTAAAAATCAACGTCTTAGAGGCTCAGAAATTCAAGGCCAGGCACATCAAGAAAAACTCAGTACAGGCCAGGCACTGGTGCCCTTCCCTGGGGCCAAGACGGGTACAGGCTGCAGGGGGCAGGGGGCCCTCACCTTATGGAGGGTCTTCTGGCCCCTATCAAATCTGTGTTCTGTCCCATTGGGGGAGGAGAACTGGGCAGTGCACAGCAGTTTCAGGGCGGAGGCTCATGCCCCAGGTGGGGCCCAGTCCTGACCATCTTGGTGGGAAACGGGTTATTCTGAAGTCCGATGTCTACTCGAGATGCACACTCGAGCTGACCACTGTCTGGGACATGTCGGAACTTGACTGCGGCTGTTCCCTCGTGGCCTGTGGCATTGGTGTGACATCTGTGCAGAAACCTGGCACTGACACGGTGTCCACTTGCCGGCCTAGGAACTGGTGACCACCCTGTACATCGGCTTCTTGGGCCTCATCTTCTCCTCGTACTTCGTGTACCTGGCCGAGAAGGATGCAGTGAACGAGTCGGGCCGCGTTGAGTTCGGCAGCTATGCGGATGCGCTGTGGTGGGGGGTGGTAAGTTGGCACCTGGTGGGCAGGGGTCCTGGGTTGGGGCCACAGGGCCAGGGAGGACAAGAGCAGGGTGCTGGGGGCGTGGATTTCTCGAGATTTGATGCCATGTTGGAGAGCTCCTGCCTGGACACTCGCTCCCTCTGCCGCGTGTCTGTTACTGAAGCTGCACCTGGGACCCAGGTCCTGTGCCACACCGTGCTCCAAGGTGCCTCCTGATTCATAATACTTTCTTCTTGGAACTTCTCTTTTGTAAGAGAAGTCCCATAGGATGCCGTGGGGGGCTTAGCTCCCAGGCAGCCATTCCTCCTGTCCCATTGGGCTGGGTCCTCAGCTGGGTGGCACAGGTGTAGGGATGGTATGGTGAGGTGATGCCCTGAGGGTCTGAGGGTCTGCCCCAGCCCTGTGCACATCACTGTACTCCAGGAATGAGAGACCATGATGGGTGGAGAAGCCCCAGAGAGGGCAAGAGCTCGCATTCCGCTGGCTACAGGAACTGGGAATTCTGTAGCCGGCCACGGGCAGCAGGACAGGTACAGCCTCTGCCCAGGCACCTGGGCAGGGGTGCCTGACAATCTCACACTTGAGCCCAAGAGGCCCAATATGAGCTGACTGTACAGGAGAGCAGTGCGGGTGGGTGGACGTCCGGGCCTGGCAGACCTTGCAACAGGGATGCAGCTGAAGGGAACAGGACCCACTCCTGAGTCCTGTGCCACGGGTGTGTGGGCCTAGGAGCAATTTCTTGTAGCTCAGAGAATGCGGCCTCGGTGTTTCTAGGGGAAGCCTGGGCTGCCAGGGTCCCTGTAGAAGTTGGTCACTGCCCACACAGCCTTCAAATCCTCCAGAAAAAGCAGTTTTTATGCACATGGGAGCACCAGCATTCCAGGGGGGAGCGGCTGTCTTAAGACCAGAGTGTGGAGTGCTGGCCACCCCCAGCCCCTCAGCTTTAGGGGCAGGTGGGCCGCCCTGGCCAGGCAGGCCAGGGGGAGCTGAGTGCTGACTGCAGGCTGCTGTCTTGTTCTTAGGCAAGGACTAGGTTGCTTCTGCTCTGCTCCCACAAGCCCACCCTGAGTCCGCTCTGTCTGCTAAGGTCCCCGGGGAGGATGGAGGTGTTAGCAACCAGGATGGGGAAAGAAGAAAGATACAACCCTTGTGGGTTGGGGGACTGCACAGGGCCTGAGGGCTAGCAGTGGGCAGCTGTGTCAGGTCCCAGCCTCTCTGTCCCTGAGGGTTCTTCCCGGCTCTGGGGTCCCCACCTTCCACAGAAGGGAGCTAGTCTAAGCACGTCAGGTGGGCTGAGAAGCTGCCTGCAGCTCTCTGAGCAGGCATGTGCCCCTGTGTTTCCTGTGTCCCCTGAGAGGCCAAGTACCTGGTGGCAGCATGTTTTTCTGGAAGTTTCTAACATGCCAGACTGCTCAGAGAAAGCATGGGTATGCTGACACAGCTCCCAGGTTGGAGCAGGCCTCAGTTTCGGCCTCTGCCTGCCCTCCTGAGGGCCCATCTCCCTGAAGGCCCATAGTGACAGGCCTGAGTAGGCCTGGGCAGGAGGGTTCAGCCCCAGACAGGAAGCGGGGACAGGGCAGGGCCTACGTGGGGCACCAACTGCCCAGGTCCAGGAGAATTCCAGGAGGGTGGGGAGAGTATGGTGGCCTGAAGCATGGCTGATGAGCAGTGCCCAGCCTTGGTGACGCCCACCAGCCTTCCTGGCTGCCCACTGGAGCTGTGGGCAGCAGAGGCTACTCCCCAACCCCCCAGCCCGCGGCAGAGTGGCGCTCCCACTCCCACACCTGTGCAAACATCCGCCCGCTGGCCGGGAACACGGCCCCTTTGTGCCCGGCTTGGCACCGGTGTCCTGGCCCGCGCCGTCAGCTGCAGCCTGCGCCTCGGCCACCGTGTGCCCTGGCCTGGCCATTGTTCCCACCGGGCCCCGCGCCCCTGGCCGCCCTGGGCCCCCACCACCCTGGGGCAAACAGCTCCCATTCAGCTGCCCCTGCAGCTGTCTGGGGGGAGCAGCCCCTGTGGCTTGAGTTATGGGCTATGTTCCTGGCGCTTTGTGGACAAACAGAATTTGAGAAATGCAAGATGGGGCAGCCCGATGGGGGCTCTTAAGCCAGTTTGCCAAATTGTAGCTGCACCCTGAGCAGTTGTCTTCCCTCAGTTTCCTTTGTCCTGGCTTTGTCGCCCTGCAGGGGGGCGATGCAGCCCCTGTCCAGCCTTGGTGCACTTAGCAGTGGGCGGCTTCCCAGAGGCCCGGCCACTTTGAGCTCCACACACATCTGTCTTAGGCCTTGTCTGGACTCTGGGCCCTTCACTTCGCAGATGTACCCAAATAGGGCTCACAAACTGGTTACCGTAAAGCAGCAGAAATGCATTACACTTCGATTTCCAGAAGTCTGAAATCAAGCTGCAGGAAGGGCCACACTCCCTCTGGAGGCTGGTGAGGGTGGGGGGGAGGTTGTTTCTTGCCCCTTCCACCTTCTGGTGACCCCAGGTGTTCCTGGGCCTTGTGGCTGCTTCATTCCTTCACGTCTGTCTCCCTCCTCTCTTATAGGGACATTGTCATGGGATTTAGGGCCCATCCGGATAATCCAGGAGGATTTCATTGTGAGATCTTAATTACATCTTTGAAGACCCTATTTCCAAATAAGATCACGTTCTGAGGGAATAGGTGGGAGTGAATTGAGGGGGACACAACCCAGCACAGGGCAGCGGGTGTCCATGGGGGACTTGGTGGGAAGGTCTCTCCCCTGGCTGGGCCTCAATTTCCCCAGCTATTAAGTGGCTGAGCCATACTTCCCGCATCCCTCTCTGGGGTGGAGACACCCAGTTCAGATGTGAAATCTCCCACACCCCCTAAATGTGGCGCCCGAGCCTGGCTGCTGAGGCGTTTGGGGAGGATTTAAGACTTTTTTCATCACTCTTGGAACAAAATGCATTTGTTTGTGTTCTAGTTTGAGCAGAGGGAAAGCAGTTTTTGCAAACACGGGCTCCTCTGTTCAGTGCCCAGGGGTCTCTGCAAACAGGAGGCTGCTGGGCTATATTTACCCCTCTGTGTCTAAATTTAGAACTTAGAGTAAAAAGCTGGAATCCCACCCCTGCGTTTCAGCCACCTTTTAAAATAGCGTCTGACTGTGTGCTCTTCCGTCTCACCTGGAGGCCCAGACGGCTCCTGCCTCCCAGGCCACGCCATATCCTGGCAAAGCAAGGCCTGCTTGCCCAGGTAGGGGCTGGGTGAGGCAGGGCCTCCCAGACGGTCGTGTACAAGCCCTGTTGGACCATCCAGGGGGAAGGGCTGCGGTTAAGACCTCCTTCAATCCAGGGAAGCCAAGGCCCCTAGGGCCAGAAGTGGCAGGGCCAGGCCCCCGCCCCAGCCTAGACCCCACTCAGATAAGGACTTTCCCAGAACACAGCCTGCAGGACGCTGGCCAGAGAGAACTCTCCCTGAGGAGGAAGGGACTTTATAGCTGGGTTTTGTAGGGTGAGTAGGAGTCTGCAATGCAGTAGGTCTGTCTGCCTGCACCTACTGACCTAAGGCCAGTATAGGTAAATTCTCACAGGAACCCGGCAGGCCCAGTGAGGATGGCATTCAATTAATTTCCTGCTTGGGTACAGAGTGAGCCCTTGGAAGTCTCAGGGCTCAGAGACTTGGAACAGAACTTTCCAGCTACTCTTCAACAGAATAGGAAAAAGAAACAGTGGTATCTATGTTAACTAGTTCGATGAAAATATTTCAAATTATATATAAAACTAGCACATTGTGCCCCATGATTTTTTCATTAAATCACAACCATGATTTAATGAAAGAAATGTCTTTCTGTGCACACTTGTGGACTACAAGTGCAGTTTTGTTGCATGGTGGTGAAGGCAGGGCTCCATAGTAT